>MU191672.1:17695-34123 GCA_016904865.1 Pissodes strobi
AAAAAAGACGTACAAAAACCCAAAGACAGCATAGACAATCTTAGCCCGAATTCGTCGATGGATACGGATATTTATATTGATAAAGGTACGCAAGGAATGCCTTTAATCGACAAGGATGGTTTTAAAACGCCATTTAAAACTATTTCTTTTAAGAAAGCGTTTATGGCAAGACCACTAAATTTTGAGGAAAATGCCCCTGTTATTGAATTGACAAATCGGTTCGACATTCTTCCGAAAGACGCTGAACCCGAAACTAGCGAAGCGGAAAGTATGACATCTACTCATACCTCGACCACAATCATAAAGCCAAAGGCCAAAACAGCCATCCGAAGAACAAAACCTGTTGAGACGGAGACTAAAAAACAAGATAAACCACCGCCAATAGTTATTAAAGCCAAAATAGGCACCCACCAGGCACTAGCAGAAATTCTGAAAACTCTACAAATTGAAAAATATAACGTAAAATATGCGAGATATACAACAATCGTATATTGTGAATTAACAAGAGACTGGTTGACGTTAAAAAGAGCGTTGGACAAAGAAGAACAACAATATCATAAATATGCTGAAAGGGGCATGAAAACACACGCATTCGTGCTTAAAGGGCTGGATGGCGATATATCCATAACGGAAATTAAACGCGAACTGAAAGAAACATATAATATGGACACCAGTGAAATATACACTATGAAGAAAACGAGGGATCCACTATTTTTAGTGGTAGTAAGCAACCAATATACGGTAAAAAGATTAAACCAGGAGTGCAAAACCTTGTTTAACATCAGGATCACCTGGGAAAATAGGAGAAGCGCCAAGGTGATAATTCAATGTAAAAAATGCCAAAGTTTCGGTCACTCTGCAACATATTGCAAACGTGAAATTAAGTGTAGTAAATGTGCCTTACAACACGAAATCACAAGTTGCAATTCCGAAAATATAAAATGTGCAAACTGTGGCGGTGAACACCGCTCAATCGATGAGCGGTGCCCTGTATATATATTTAGGATTAATCAACTAGAACCTAAAACATTAGCAACGAACCAAAAACAGCAACTCGTAGCAGCCCCTCAACCAGCAAAACCGGCATGGAAGGGGAAAAATCAACTTCTTGGCGTGACTAACCCGTCTGAAACACATGTCAACCAGCGTAAAGGATGCGAAGTAAACAGGCAAGGCCCAGAACAGCCCCCTACCGCCCCTCCAGGAGCATCCACCTCGACGTATGATAAGGATTTTCCAGAAATGCCTAGAAATAAGAATAAAATACCGAATCACGTAAGTAGTGCTTCGATTATGGGTACCAATTTCCAAGAAATAAACCAAAAAATTTCCGAAATCAATAAACTTGTCAATCTTGATGAATTACTGAAAGCCTTGGACCATTATCTTAATATCTTAATTTCATGCAGAGGTGATAAAATCGCCATTATGCAACAATCAATAAAATTTTTCACTGAAGAACTTCAAAATTTCGATTTTTAAATGCCGAGAATCCTATGTTGGAACTGCAATAGTATAAAGTCAAAGAAAGGAGAATTTTATACGAGATAACTCATTCCATATAATTTTTCTATTAGAAACAAAACTTGCATTACACGATAAATTAAAATTTACCGGATATTCCGTCGAGAGAGCCGACAGACCGAATGGCCGTGGGGGAGGCGTGGCCTGCCTAATCCATAGATCCATCCAATATAAAAGGATTCATGGGCTAGGAACTGCAGCAGAGTACGTCTGTCTGCAGACGGGAGATGACCTATGGATTAGTGGAGGATACGTCCCCCCTCAACACGTGCTCACACGAGACGATATCCTCGCATTTTTTCCCAGAAACACTAGAGCGTTATTACTTGGTGATTTCAATGCGAAACATGTTAACTGGAGTAATCATAGAAACAATCAGAGTGGCTACTCGCTCAACAATACTATAATTAACAGTCCAGAATTACAACTCTTAGTGACCGATATTCCTACACATTACGGTCGAAATTTTGAACCCACATACATAGACATAGCCATCAATAAAGGAATTAACCATATTTCTAACCTGAGAGCGATCGAAGCGTTAAATTCCGATCATTTGCCAATTGAAGTAACTATAAACAATGCCTTGATTACAAGACCAGAAATGGTATTTTCATACAAGGACTTCAATTGGCGAATGTTCCGAGTGTATCTAAACCAACTAACAAATGTTCCCAGGCAGATTGAGGCAATAGAAGACCTGGAGGGAGAGGTCCGCAATTTGACTGAGAACATTCAAAGCGCCCGGAATGCCACTGTCCCTAAGATCCGTATTAAAAATCGAGTAAAACCACTACCTAATAATATAATTGAAATTATTAATCACAAAAATCGAATTAGGAATAGGTGGCATCGCACGCACACACTCATGGACGGACTAATGGTTAAAACTCTAACAAACACCATCAAGACATTAATTAATAAACATAAAGAAGCGTGCTGGGTCGAATATATAAACAGTTTGGGTACCAGAGATAACTCTTTGTGGAGGTTAGCGAAAAGCCTGCGCAAGGATTGGGAAACGATACCAGCACTAATTGACAGAGACGGACAACAAAGGTTCAAAGACACGGAGAAAGCAGAAATTCTGGCGAACTACTTGGAAGCAATACATAACGTCCCTCCCGATGTCACCCCTGCACAAATCAACATTACAGAATCCGTGATGGCTTTTAACACCCATAAATACCCCATCCCGCCCCAAAAACTCAGCTCACTGTTTGTAGCCCCACGTAATGTAACTCACGTCATTAGAAAGCTCCCAAATAATAAAGCACCTGGACCTGACACCATCACCTATAATCTTATCAAAAACTTACCGCGCAAAGCGATAATTCAATACACTCAAATTATCAATGCCATAATAAGATTGCAACATTTTCCGCAGTCCTGGAAACAAGCGTATGTGGCAATGATAAAAAAACCGGGTAAAGATCCAAAATATCCCCAATCCTATCGGCCAATATCACTTTTAAACACACTTAGCAAAGTAGCCGAAAAGCTAATCTTATCTAAAATTACAACAACAATAGAATCCCTAAACATCATCCCTCCTGAGCAATTTGGTTTTAGGCCGGGGCATAGCACCGAAATGCAAGCAGCGCGCATTGTCCAAAATATTTTTGACGGCTTCAACGCTGAACAAAATACAACAATGCTGCTACTCGATATCGAACGTGCGTTCGACAGGGTGTGGCATGAGGGGCTAATATACAAGCTTTTTGCAATATATGGGCTGCCCTTGTATATTACGGCCCTAATTGCCTCATATATTTCGGACAGGTCATTCAGCGTAAAAGCAGGCGGTGCTGTGTCTGGACCTAAGATCGTAAATGCCGGGGTACCACAAGGTACCGTCCTATCCCCGCAATTATTTAATTTATACATTTCCGACATCCCTAAAACCCCAATCACGGATCTTTCACTGTACGCGGATGATACGGCCATAACAGCCAGGTCATATTATGCGCAGGCAGCGAAGGCTAGGTTATCCTACCACCTAAGCAAACTCCTCCCATATTACAGCAAGTGGAAAATAAACATTAATCCATCTAAGACGGAGTTAACAGTATTCACACGTAAATTCACAAACAACAGAGTTACCCCACTAAACATAAATGGACGATACATAACACCCAGCAAGAAGGTTAAGTACCTAGGCATAACGCTTGATCAAAGACTGAGATTCGCCCAACACGTCACTCAAGTAGTTAGGAAGGCATACTATGTAAGCCATCAACTCTATTTAATAACTAAACCCAGGTCAATATTAAGCCCCAGAAACAAACTCACAATATACAAAAGCATTATAAGACCAACTCTACTGTACGGCTCAGCGGTATGGTGTCAGGCCAGTGCCACACAAAGGCAAAGGCTTCAATTAATTCAAAACCGCTTCCTAAGGGGAGCTTTCTCAGCTCACAAAAGCACGCGAATCCAGGAACTACATGAAATGGCTCGCATTGAAACCATTAGTGAACGCATAGACACCATGTCGAATAACTTTTACAAGTTTCGCTTAAATAGCTCCCAGCTAACGAATACACTAACGCACCTGAGATATGACCCAAACAATCATATCAAGCACGGGCCGATTTACAAAAACTTACAAATATTCTATGAACAATTCCATCCCCCTTAGAGCTAGAAGACAAAACCAAAATCAGACCTCTCCCGTCGGAGGAGCAGAACGCTTCCATGTAAATATTGTAAATTCAGTACATATTATGCATACAACTAATTTTAGGTCTAGAAATAAGGTATTTGGAAACTTTTAACAATAATAACACCAAAGAAATCTTAAAGAGGTTTTTTCTGCTGTTTTTCCTCTAAAGCTTTATGGACTGTACACATATACCTTGAACATTTGACCCACAGCACTGTAAATAAATTATTGATACTTCCATAAAAGGAGCCTGAGCTCCAGAAAATGGTACCCGATCGACGCACTGCATACGCATTACATTTTAATTATATGGTTACTAGCAGCCAGCCCTCGGGTGATAATAGCGCCCCATTTCTTATAAATTAAGTAAGGGAACATGCGAACTTATTGTTAAATGAAATGTAAGCATATTAAATACTGTAAAAATGGAAATAAATAGTTGATGATGATGATGGTTAGATCTCAACTTGGCAGCGGCAACTATCGGCGGTGGCGGCGCGGGTTCAAACCCCGTTGCTTTTCTTATTTTTTTCTTTTAGATTAAGTTTCTAAACAATTTTTTTCTTGATTTTGGGTATGTCTTGGGTTAGTTTGGGTTAGCACCTGGTTAGTTTCCTTTTCTTGAGCCCCCGTAGCGAGCGCAGCGAGCGGAGGGTCATGCGAAAAGTGATATTACTTATTGTAATACGTGCCCGTACTTTGGATGCTCTTTTTACGAAATATTTTGCTTTATTTAACTAAAAACTAGGATATATTTAACAAAAGCCGTATTATAGTGGATATACAGTAGCTTGCATGTGTTTCCGGGAATACATTCACAAAGAATCACCCTTCTTTGTGAATACATTCCACGAAAGGCCACCTATGTAGTATAGGTGGCCTTTGGTATCGAAAATTTGGTCGGGTCGCTAGACTCTTGTCAAACTTTATATTTACAAAATAAAGAGCGTTTTAAGATGTACGTTGCCATTGATATTATCAAACAATACTATATCGGTGATTCCCCCAAATCGTTGATGCTTTATATATTGACACTGACCTAAACTAAGCTATAATTATCGTTTGTGTGTTTGTATAGGGTCGTGTAGGTAAGTTAATATTTATATTTTTATATACCAATTGGAAAAAATAGAGGTAAGTTGTCGTACTAATGATTTATGTTTGATATTTTAATATATTTTAATAAGAAATATTTTATTTTTATATTTTGATACTTTCTTTAGTTATTATTATCTCAGAGCGTAAAAGTAATAATTGCTGGAATTACTCTAAAAAGGGAAACCAGTTTGCTGTGTATTGTAAAAAGTGCCTAAAAATACATCAAATATGCTTAAAGCTTTTGAAGGGAAGGTAAAAATTTAATATACCTACACTTTTAATCATTTAATCTCCGTATTAATAAAATGTATAGTGTAAGGGTAAATCTAAAAATAAATTGTTGGACACAAAATCCATACTAAAATGCTAAAGTAACTGCCAGTGTTATCTTTTCGCGCCTAGCAGATTTTGATAAAATGTGGCAATGTGCTAGACTATTCTGTGAAGGGAGATAGATAACCTTTTTTTTTACAAAAAATATGTCTCTTGGAGGTAGATTTGAAATAACATTGGGGGTAACAATAAAAATATCATCATATGATTACGTTGCGCCATCTATGTCGAAATCGGTGAACCATATGATGTTCGCGCGGCGCCCTCTATAGGAAGATTTGTCACCAAAATGACTACTTTTCTATATTTTTGCTTTTTTTAAATATTAAATATTACGTTAATGTTTATGCTTTTACAGTTTAAATGTCCTGAATTGTTTGTTGTTACTTGTAAATTTATACCATAAAAATGTTTTTTTTTTAATTATATTTCTTTTTTTTTACTAGTAGTATAGTAATTGAAAATTAGAATAACTAATACACGAAGACCCACTTAATTGTGAATTGTGGCCATTTGTCTCTAAATCTAAATTAAACGAATTGCATGACACATTTGTACTCGTACCCGATACCTAGAAGTATCGATACCTATTTTCAAAGTATCGAGTATAATCGATACCATTCCTACAAAATACTCACAAGTACAAAGTATCGATACATCTCAGTATCGTTGCATCTTGCATCCCTTTCTTAACAGAACTGAAAACAGCTTCTCCATCGTCATTTCGTCATTAAATGAGAAACTAGTATACCCCAAGGTATACCCACAAAATATTTGACTGACTTTTTGTGCTCAATTTAACAATTAATTGACCAATCTCGTCTTTGCTCTTCAGTCTTTCTCTTGGCGTTCTTCTACTCCTCTTAAAAATGCAGATCGAGATGCCTCGCTCGACGATGAGTGTGATCTTGAATTTTATTTGGCATATTTCTTCTTGACTGTTTATGGTTTAACTTTCTTCTTAACTTCATTATATTTAAGTCTTTGTATAGCATTGTCGTTTGTGATACCCTCAGCACCTGGACTTACCCGCTTTTTCTTTACTTTCTTATAAGAAGTGTGATTTATCATAGTAGCAAGAAGCAATTTTCCAAAACGCTTCGTTATTCCTGAAAATTAATGGCTTATATTTTGGCGGCAAAATGAATAGTTGACCAACAAAATTAAAACAAACGGTCATCTTGCCATATTTTTATAAATATCTCTAAAAGTTAATAATCCAAACTAACCTAAAACTTTCATATTTAACATTTTTTTCCCATCTTTACAAATAAAAACGTTATAAGGCCTGTTGACTTGTATTTGGAAATCCTCGTATATATTCGCACTCCTAACGCCTCCTACTAAAAAGCTCTTCGTTTGAAACCTAGTACTTTCAACACTTGTTATGTATAATATACTATTTTACTACTTAAATTTCAACTCGTCTGTTATCCTATCTATTTTGTTGTTCCGTTTTGCTTATAAAAATATTTTAATGACCATTCGATTCAAATAATGATAAAAATAATATACTCTGATGTTCGATTAATTAAATGCAGTGCTTAAATTAAATTTTGCTGTTATCCTACCGATTTTGCAGCTCGTTCATCCATTTTGCTTAAAAATATTTTAATTGCTATTTAATTAAACTGCTGGTCAAATAATTTAATCTGATCATAGAATAATTTAATCACAAAGCCAATATCTATATCGCGATGTAAATGTGGTCAACGGATCTAAATCTCCTTTCCCCATTTAATTATAATTTTTCAATAACCTTCAGTCATCCAAACACTACGCGGTCAAGTCTACTAAGAATGAATAATACTTTCTACTTTCTTTGGTCCAACGCTATATGCAAATAAATATGTTATATCAAAATATCTCTGCATCTTGAATACCGTAGAAAGTTTTAATTTCAATATTTACTGGATGTTATGTAAGGTTTTTAATAGGTTTTTCTCTGTTATTATTATTTTACCCGGCTCGTACAAGGTCGTGGTTGTTGCCTTTTCTTAAACCCTAGCTAGATGTTTTATAATCATTACGTTTTAAAATATTGGTTAACAGTTAGAAATTAGGTCATCTAGAATATTTCATGCCGTTTAATTAATTAACCCCTATAGTTAAAATAGACATGCTCACCTAGATTCTGGGCAGACAATAGATATGACCAAATTTTTCTACAGGGTGACAATTTGAAAAATTACATCGGCTATATTTTCTACACTAAAGAAAGTATCAAAAAAGCAAACATTACTAGTTCTACAAAAATGAGGGGGGAAAAAATGACGTAGACCACTCATACCCACCCGCGAAATAATACCATTTCTACAAAAATGAGGTATATCGTAGACCACTCTCACCCACCCACGAAGCACTACCCCTATCCACTTTAAAAACCCCACTTGTGACACCTCTCTGAAAAGCTTATCAAAAATGCTTTTCAGCGATACTAAAATTAATGAGATTTAAGTACGAAACGTTAGCAAAATTTTTTAGAAGATATTCTAAAACTGGCTTTGGCAAAATTTAGCAGGAAAAATTAGAAAATAATCCTAAATGATGAAAAAGGATCTCAAGTCTAAATTAAAACACTATTGTGGTGCTAAAAATCTCTACTTTTTTTGCAAAACGCAAATACTTGTTCCATTTTGTTTTAAACAGAAATAAAGTGGATTTTCAAATTCCTCCCTAACTTTCTAAAAAATGTCTATTTGAATACTTCGACAAGCATCGTTATCCTCTGATGCAATTCTTCCAGAGAAGCCGATTGGGTTTTGTAAATTAGTGATCCCATAATCCCATAAAACGAAGTAGTTCCCCTATTTATCAGGTCAGGTGAGCTGGGAGGGGACTCAATTGTACCTCTACAGCCAATCCATTGGTTTGGATAATTTTTATTTTATGTATTTATTTATTTCTTTATTGCCAACATGATTACATGCAAAAACAACGTCAAAAAGTGAATGTGGCACTTATGACCACCTAATACTTACCATTACAATGTTTTCCATAAAATATGATAAAATAACAAAATTACCATAAAATTACAAGATAAAATATAGCACACGGGTACACATGATAAAATCCACTTACGACTAATGTTTATTATATCTATATTATTCATTAAAATCAAATGAAGAAAAAGACTCTCCAAGACTTGGAGAGCGTAAACATTTTGGCTTTGTTTTTAAATCTCACAATCTCCTCAATATTCCTGATCTCTAAAGGGAGAATCTGATATGCCTAAATGCATTTGAAATATGGCCCTCTTTTAAAGGAAGCAGAAGCATGGTGGGGAGTTCGCAAGGCATTTCTACCTCTGATCATGACTGTCATATCTGAAGCATATCCATATCGGTTTGTAAAAAAAGAAAGATTCTTTTTGACGAAAGTAACGAAAGCAAGGAAGTATAGACTTGGTAGTGTAAGTATCCCCATTTCACATAAGTTAGTTGGGATTGACATACGCAAATTAGAAAAGTTGTATGCCATTTGGTGCTACAATGTGTCTAAGTCTCCTAATAAGGGCACATGCGCTCTGCAGCTTGATTTGAAGTTGCATTATATGCTTCTCACAACCCATATTTGAGTCGATATTATCCCCTAAAAATGTCATTGATTCTATGTTAGGTATTGATTTTTGGAAGTTCATGAACAACCGAAGGCTCTATAGTTTGATTGAGAATTTCAGCATAAATTTGGCCGCTTAAATTTCCTTCAATAAAAAAAGAACCTAGGATATTGTCTTCCAGTGTTCCCGCCCAAACAGTGACCTTTTGAGGACATTGATTGTGTGAGGATTAACACGTTACTCCAGCAACAACAGTGCTCTTTATTCAAATGACCAGGAACTAGGAAAAAAGGAGACTCATCACTGAAGCAAATTTATAAATTCGGGTGTCCCTGACACGTTTTCACAAAATTAAATTCTTCTGTCCAGATCAGCATCACCAAGTTTTGCATTTTGTAACGGTAAAATTAATGCACTTTCATTATGTTCTCAAGAGATTCTCTAGATACGACGGTAACTGTTGCTAAATTCCGCGTCCCGCGTCGACACCTTTGCATTTCTAGAAACTTGGCCAACAAGCTCAACCTGTATATTTTCATGCGAAGCTCAAAGTTATTGTCATTTTTTATTACCAACAGATCCAGTGACTTGAAATTTTGAGACCAAATCTCTTACGTAGACGTGGCCGACGTTTCTGTCATTAAAAGTAATGGCAGTTCTCAAATAGCACATATCCTAAGCACCATAAAGAAAAATCGTTTCTACTCGTTCTTTCCATAGAACAGAAAGAGCAAAAATTAAGTATTTGCGTTATTGCAAAAAAATTATGTACCTCACCTTTATAAGCACACAATTGAAGTGAAACTTCTGAAAGAGATATAAGGAATTGAGTTTTTCTTATGAAGCTTTTTTTTCTCAACTTTTGCCCCCGATTTCGACCCTTTTTTTTCGCCGAAAGCCGCGTTTTTCTAACTTTTTTTTAATATATTTTTTCTTTATTTCGTATTATAATACTCTTATTAACTTTCCGAACAATTTTTTATTTTTTTATTAGTTTTTTTTCTTATTTGCTTTTATAATGCTTTTGTAAACTTTGTTAATTTTGTATAATATTATTTGCTTTTATAATACTTTTGTTAACTTTCTGAGCAATTTTTTGGCTGTGGTTTTTTTATGAACTTTTTTCTTATATTTATAATACTTTTATTACTTTTCCGAACATTTTTACGGTTTTATCCCATTTTTTAAAATTTTAGTTTTTTTTCATAAAGCATATTTTTCTTCCCACTTTTGCCATCCCCGACCTCGTAGCTCGATTCCGTCTAAGGCCTAAAACCGCGTTTCTCTAACTTTTTTTATTATATTTCTTTCTTATTTCGTTTTATAATAGTTTTATTAACTTTCCGAACAATTTTTTACGTTTTTAATTTTTTTCCCATTTTTTCGAAAATACCCCGTACCTCTTCCCGTTCTCCCGAAAATTATTACTCTTCTTCTCCCCCCCCCCCCCCCTCTCCTGGCCGAACGAGGGGGGTACGGGGTCCAGTTTACGTCCTGGATCCTGAGTTTACCCCGGCTACATGTCCTGAAAATTTCAACCCTCTAGCTATACTGGAACATGCTTCATTAAAGGGGCGTTTCACTTTGATAAGGGTTTCATTTTGATAAGCATTTTTTCTGAATTTACCCTGGCTAAAGAAGTTTCATTTCCGTTTACCATTCCGTTTATTATTGGTCGAAACAATTGGGTTGGACTTAGAGCTTTTGTTTACTATTTTAGAATGTCTAATATCTCACTTCACGCATGGCCTCCTTTTGCCTCGCTCCCTACGGGGGGCAACCAACAAAAACTAGCCCAAGACCCAAGATATGCCCAAAATGAAGAAAATAACTTTTTGCAAACATAACCTTCTAAAAAGCACGCCTTGCCACTGCCGGGAATTGAACCCGGGGCGCCGCCGTATCATAAGCACAGCATCTAACCACTGGACCACTGGACCTGCTGAAAGCAACCCACTTATGAAACAGTCTAAAATAGTAAACAAACGCTCAATTGTTTCGACCAATAGCCAACGGAATGAATCTTGTGACCTAGAATCGTGAAAGGGTATTTTAAATATATTATAAATTCAACATTTTTTAACGCCAACTCTCTGCCACAGATACCTAAATTCATTCATATAAAAAACTCACCATCAAATCTGATTTTTTTTAATTAAACGGTTCAATTACAATTTGATTTTTAAAAGTTCATCAGTTCTTGCTTCCCTGATAAAAAAAATATGCAAGGTCAGTGACGTGACATGCGTTAACTGCCAATATTAATTTTTCCAAACAAATCGAAAAACCTTTTTTTTCCATGGGATCATATACTGGAGATTCTTAAATTCAGTTTGAGCAATTCCGAATATAAGTATCCATTTTTATTAAGTTTAATTAATTTTTTAATGGAAATATAGGGTTGTAGGCACTTTGCGTTAATCATTTTCAATATACAGGGAGTTAAAATTGTCGATTGTTAAAAATATTTTAAGTGTCTCACTTATTTGGCAATTTTCCAAAGAATTAAAAACACTAAAACAGGTCACTAAATAGATTTTTGCAAGGAAACTGATTATAATATCCCATATGTTGTCAGCTGTCAATTTGACAGTTACGACGCCATCTTGAATTTCAATTTTAAATTTTTACACCCTGTGTATTTTAAGTGGTTATCCTAGTGTCTACGATCCGATATTTTTAAAATCATCTCTGAAATATCTATCAAACGGCAAGAAAATATCTATGGATTACCATTGAAGGAAAATTAAAGATTGTCACATTGACAGCTGACAACATTTTGAATGGCAGAATCGGCTTCGTTCCAAAAATCTATTTAGTTTTTTTTTTTATTTTTGGAAAGGCACATGTGTAAATTGTCAGTTGAGTGAGATACTTAAAATGATTTTCGACAATCGAAAATTTTAACACCCTGTATATTGCAAAAGATTATCTCAAAGCACCTACAACCCTAAATTTTTGAAATCAGCTCAGAAATATCTGTCGCATGAATATATAATATGGGTTGCCATTTATGAAAAACTTAAGATGTGCCTTCTTTTTGGAAAAGCAAATAGCACTAATATTAAAAATTTACCTAAATGAAAAAATCGTTAAAAGTAATTTTTTTCAAATGGAAACTCCCTATTTTTATAATTTTATCTTATTTAGCATTAAAAATAAGGGCGACTTTGTATAAAGTTGTCTATTCGAAAAACTACTTGTAGTTTTTGAAATATTGGCAATTTAACATTTTTCTATTGTAAAAATGCTATAAGGCTTTTAAGTTTTATTATTAGTTGGCCATGACGGCGATGCGTGGCGAAAAAAAAACAATCGAGCAGTACAGAAATGACACTATTTCTTGTTGTCTGACAATACACCTACTTATTATCCCAGCCGGGACCCCTTTCGTCGGGCGCAGCTGTTCTAGCAGATACAACAGTATTTGTTTTGCATCGTCTATGGTAACCTATAGTCTTAAAATGCCCACCGCATAGGTAGCCTCGTATAAATGTAAAACGCTGATCAGTGGTAGTGTTATTTTCTGTGCCAAAATGCGATAATTAAGTTGTAAATTATAGCGTAATCAGGTGCAGTGTATCAGAAGATGAAAATTTTTGCCACGTGCACATCAAACCTTAGAACACAAACTGGCACGGACGCAGTGGCGGCTCGCTTAATACACGAAGCAAATCTATGATTCACCTGAGATTTTTCCAACTTATACTATTTTTCAATTACAATCACTAAAACATAGTATATTAACTTAAATCATAAACAAATCAACATAAAATTCTAAAATGTTGAGTTGTTCAGTAGCTATGAATAAAAGATAAAATCAGAATAATTATTGTATATCGGTATATTGCTCAAAACGCGGCAACATTGTCAAAATGCGCGAAGCTTATTACCATTCCATGTCGAATCGTCTTTCGCCTTGATTGAATCAACTCGCGTTGCAGTTTATAACGATGCAGTTGTTTACGGTGGTTGCCATGGTAACGTGCCATATTGTCTGCATATTATAGATAAGCGCTTATGGGAATGACACCATCTCGAAAGCAAGATTCATTTCCGAATTGGGATACCGGCTGTCTTTACTTCGTGTCTAACAGTGGTTGCGACTTTGTATTTGCGTATGTGCTTGTATAACTTTTGAAATTTCTTTTTGTTGTTGGCTTTCGGTTCGGTTTGATAATAGACCTAAATAAAAATTAGTTTACATTTTCCCGTTTATGATCCGGTGTGATATTTTCCTCTTAAAACCTGTTTTGTAGGTACAATTTTGTAAAGCAAAATTTGGTACTAGGTACTTTCGCTGGAGTGGGGGGAGGAGATAATTAAATTTGATTCACCAGTTCTTATTGCCACTAGCCGCCACTGCACGGACATATCGATAGCTGGTCTAAAAATAGGAGGCTATCTATGCGGTGGATCCACACTATAGGTTACCATACACGATGCAAACGAAAGACTGTTGTATCTGCTAGAACAGTTGCGCGCGACGAAAGGTTAATAACTTAATCGTCCCGGCTCGGCTAGAGTATTAAATAGGTGTATTGTCAGACGACAAGAAATAGAGTCTTTCTGTGGTGCTCGATTGTTTTTTTTCGCCACGCTTCGCCGGCATGGCCAACTAATAACAAAACTTAAAAGCCGTATAGTATAGCAATTTTACAATAGAAAATTGTTAAATTGCCAGTATTTCAAAAACTACAAGTTTTTCGAATAGACAACTTTATACAAAGTCGCCCTTATTTTTAATGATAAATAAGATAAAATTATAAAAATAGGGGTTCCCATTTGAAAAAAATTCCTTTTAACGATTTTTGCATTAAGATGTTTAGTGCTAATTTTTGATCACCCTATATTTATTTATTATAAAAATGTCAACACAGACCACTAAAGTGGAGGAAAGGAACCCAACGGGGAAGGAAACCAACGCCACTTAAATAATAAAGGATTTCAATAGAAGAAATTGATAGTTTGGGTTATATTTAGATCTGCAAACGTAATTTTTGACACAAAAATCAAAATATGTCAAAAACGGTTAGACCTAGGTATAGGATATTATACAGGGTGTCCCACGGTGGAAGGCATATTAGACGTTTCTGGAGAACCACTCAACGGATCATTCTAAAAATTTGGCTGTTTACATAAACTATACCTGGCTAAAATATTTTCGACAATGCAGTGTTGCCGCTTCTACTAAAAAGTAGAAGCAACTGTCAAATTTTAAATGGAACTCTCTGTATATTACTGCATATTTGAATTTTGTTTTAGACATATTTCATAAATAATGTCCTATACCTATCTCCAACTGTTTTTGAAATATTGACAGTTGAAAATCGACCATTTACCAAGTTTGACAGCCTGTGAAATCTAAACAACTAAAGTGGTTTGCACTTTCCTATCTTGGCTTTTCATAAGCTATCGCTTGACACTAATTTTTTATTTAACCAAAGGCTAAATTTAACCCCAATTTCTAACCTCTGGTTAAATAAAAAAAAGTGTCAAACAATAACTTATGAAAAACCAAGATAGGAAAGTGCAAATCATTTTGTTCAATCTTTAGCCATTTAGATTTTACAGGGTATATCAAACTTGGTAAATGGTCGATTTTCAACTGTCAATATTTCAAAAGCAATTGGAGATGGGTATAGGGCATTATTTATGAAATATGTCTAGAAGTCTCCGCTAAATCCAAATATGCAATAATATACAGGGTGTTCCATTTAAAATTTTACAGTTGCTTCTACTTTTTAGTAGAAGTGGCAACACTGCATTGTCGAAAATATTTTAGCAAGATAGAGCATATCCGTTTATGTAAACGGCCAAATTTTCAGAATGATCCGTTGAGTGGTTCTCCAGAAACATCTAATATGCCATCCACCCTGGGATGAAGAATTTTCCGAGGAATTCAAAAATGCCTTAATATACAGGGCATTCTATTTAAAATAAGAAAGATGATACTTGCTCACGAAAATACGAACACCCTGTATATATAAAAATATAATATTAATTAAATTAATATTATTTTTTGGTACATCCCGCAGATTCTGAGATAAGGTGTCACACATAATAAACGGGCCACCCTGTACTAACACCTGCACGAACACACATGCGTGATGAAAACTGGATAACAAAATTATGCCGTAAGTGCAAAATACTAGTAAATAATACCGTTTATTAACATGTTCCAATAATAATAATTGTTAGTTCTATGAAATCAAATTTTTACCAAATATGAAATTTAATTTTTAAATTTAATTCTATAATTATTTTGAAAGGAAAAAATCATTATCATTAAATCATTTTTATAAATAGATCATACTTCTACTAAATACCAGAAAAAATAAAATGCTCAAATTTGGTACACTGGGTGATTTTTGTAGAGAATGTAATATTTGACAGGTTACATGACCAACTTCCAATTTTATATGTGTCATTTTTCATTCCCAAGTAATTAAAAACTATTCAAGAACAAAATTTATTACTTATAAAATTCTTAAAATAACTATAGTTTAGCAATCTATTTTTTAAATTATCCGTCGAAAAATCCCTTATGTAATAGCTGTGCTTGCGGAAGACTCAAAAATTCTCAACGTGAATTAGCAAGAAAGCTTAAAATACAATCCATAAAAACCAATAATTTATATTATGACCCGGTAAAATATTTCATAACACATTGGATTATTTATTGCCAACAAAATATTTCCAATATTTAAGACATTCCAAAAAAAATTTGACCACTTTTACGCAAAATTTTACAAATATTTCGAATATTCCACATAAAACAATAAAAATTTACTTACGAATTTTTTTTAGCAATGCATATTAATTCATTAAATTTAAGAAAAAGTGTAAGTAGGTAGGTACCAATTATTTTTAAAAACAATTTTCGAATATTTTTTTATTTCTAGATAATTTTACCTAATAAATGCCAAAGGTAGGTACTTACCAGCCCATTTTCCAGTCTCCCTTATATTGACCGCATTAATTTTGAGAAGCGGCGCCAAAAAATTAATGTATAAAACTTTTAAAATAAACTTCAGGACCCAAAAACCAACTATAACAGTGCACAAAATTCCAATTTTATCCATAGCATAAACAGTTTCCGACGCCATAGTCGCCGATATTTTATGAAAATGATAAGCAATAAACGAACTACATGTACAGCCAGGCAATGTCAAATGTCACTGATAATAGAAATGAATTTAATCAGTGAACGAAGAAATTAATCGGCTGTGTGGAGCAGTGAAAGCGC
>MU191673.1:0-22819 GCA_016904865.1 Pissodes strobi
TGAAGAAAATATTAGCCTTCTGAAGGAGAAAATCACCATCATCGAGAGGGAAAGTGAAATCCAGAGCAAAAAAGATGCAAATCCCGCCAATATCAATATCAAAGATGCAAAACAAGCCAAGCATAATGAAAACATTAAGAACGGCAAGTCCAATAAATTCCCAGATAGACATGACGGACGCCAACGCCCGCCAGATGACACTGCGGCCGCGGTCGATGATCCAAATTTACAAAAATTGCCAAATGACCTTGTTGATGAGGAGACGCCTAAAAACAATAAAGAAGAAGAACCAGATTCTGTTGCTAAAATGCAGCAAAAGCCATCTGACAAAAAGGAAGAAAACAATACTCTGAAGGTTAACCCTAATCTAAATCCAAATGATGAAGAAAATCAAGATAACCTCCAAAATGAAGATTCAGAAGATTGGACCTTGGTCAATAATAGAAAACGACAATTCAAAACAAACTCTCAAATAAAAATCACCAGACCCGAACCAAGACAAGGTACTGGAGAAAATATTAAAGGTCTTGCTGCTGCCACCGCAAGACAAGCATGGATTTTCATTTCAGGTCTGGACCCTAAAACCAAATCAGACGATATACTGAAATATCTTGAAAATCTTAATCTTTCAAAAGGATGTACCTGTGAAAAGATGAATACAAAGAAGGACCAAGTAAAAAGCTCCTTCAAGCTAGGGGTGCCTGCTGATAAGAAGGATGCAATAATGTCAACCGATATTTGGCCGACAGGTGTACTTATTAACCATTTTCGGAACCTGCAACGCCGGCACTCACAGAAAACCAACGTGGGGCACAGGGTACAATAATCTCTAGCATTCTCAAACTTCTTCATATTAATATACAGTCCCTACGAGGCAAGGTAAACTTGCTTGAGGGGGTCTTAGAGGATCAATCGGCTAACATTGTTTGTCTTAGTGAACACTGGCTCGGCTGGGAGGAAGTTGAACTAATACATATTGCAAAGTATGTCAAGGCTGCAGCGTTCTGTAGAGAAGGTACTCGAGGTGGGGGCTCAGCAATCTTTCTGGATCCTTGTTTGGAATATCTGACCCTGACTGAGGTGAGTGCGCTAGCTGTGGAGAAAACTGTTGAGATTTGCTCAGTTTTTATAAAGAACTTTAAAACTTATATTTTAAATTTGTACAGACCCCCATCTGGTAGCTTTGATGACTTTTTGAGGTTGCTTGACGCTGCTTTGAGTGTGATTGGCTGTCATAACAAAACGATAATAACTGGGGACTTTAACGTTCATTTTGGCACTGATGGTAGGGAGTGCATTGAGTTGTGCTGTCTTTTAAATTCATATGGATTCAGACAGATGATAACTGTTCCTACTCGGCACAGAAATTGTCTTGATAACATATTTATAAATTTTAACCATTTAAATTGCAATGTGTCACAAATTGAAACATCTATTTCAGATCATTTAGGGCAAATTATTGAAATACCAATTAATACACAAAAAACCTACTTAAAAAATACAAAAATAACTTTTAGACCATTAACTCAGACTGGCAGGTTACAATTCTTTGACTGTGTTCAGCAGATTGATTGGGGTTTTGTTAATGACCGACTGCTAGATACAAATGTGAAATTTTCTGTTTTCACTGAGAAGCTATCAAATGCTTTTTTTGAATGTTTTCCAGAAAAAACGTACTTAAAGCGAAATGATCAAAATCGAACCATTAACTGGTTCAACGATAATCTTAGGCACATGCGCGACCACCTTAACTTATTAAGTGACTTACATAGCAATTATCCAACTCCCCACACTAAGAATCTTAAAAATGCTTACAGAAACCAATACAGAGCAGCCCTAAAAGAAGCAAAAAAAGCTGCAAACGATAACCTTATACAAAATTCTTCTAACCCCATGCAGTGTATGTGGGGCATAGTTAACGAACACCGTGGTAACATAAAGAATGACAGGGAAATTAATATTAATATTTCGCCAGACGAATTCAATCAATTCTTTATAGGTATTGCACATGATTTGCAAAGTAGGGTGGACCCACCAGCATTTGACCCAGTTCTGAACATTCCCCAGTTTGCACATCCGGCCTTCAGCTTTGCTGGAGTGACGTTGAATGAGGTACGTGATGTTGTAAACTCCTTAAAAAATAAAAAAAGCAGGGATCCCTATGGTCTTGATGTTTCTTTAATAAAATCTATCAAAAACTTAATATTGAGTCCACTAACGAAATTAATTAACTTGTGCAGGGGGGATTCAATCTTTCCAGACGCTCTAAAAAAGGCAGTGGTTACGCCAATTTTAAAAAAAGGGGAACCGGGGGATGTTTCAAATTACAGACCAATATCACTCTTGCCAATCTTCTCCAAGATATTTGAGAAATGTATGGCGGCTAGAATAGTACACTTTTGCGAAGCCTATAACCTTATTACTAATAGTCAGTTTGGCTTTAGGAAGGGCCTTAACACTTCTTTGGCTATTTTGGACCTTGTTTCAAATATCCGTGATGCCTTTGATAATTCCACATATTCAACAGCACTGTTCTGCGACCTAAGTAAGGCATTTGACTGTGTCTCCCATGATCTGCTTTTGGGTAAACTGGCGAGATATGGATTTCATGCGTCGGCCCTGTCTCTAGTAGCAAGTTATCTTAGTGGCAGAACTCAGAGGGTTAAAGTTCATGGGGTTGAGTCAGTGGAGGGTACCGTGACTGTGGGTGTACCACAGGGATCGGTCCTTGGACCGCTCCTATTTTTACTTTATATTAATGATCTACCTGCGTTTGACCCTACATCGAGCTACATTCTATTTGCGGATGACACCACCATTGTCAATAATCACGGGAGCTTGGTGGAGGCCAGGGCAAGGTCACGGGAGGCACAGGAAAGGGCCGAGGCTTGGTTTAGCTCTAATCTACTTTTTCTCAATGTAGATAAAACTCAGTCCATGGTATTCTCAACTCGCGAAATACCGAGTGATCTGGTAACGTCTGCAAAATTTCTTGGCGTTAATCTGGACTGTAGGCTACTCTGGGATTCTCATACAGAACAGCTTGCAAAAAAATTAAGTAAAAACATCTACGTGTTACGCAACCTGAATGAGTGTGTTTCTACCGGTGTCCTCCGGCAGGCCTATTTCTCTCTCTTCCACTCGCACCTGTCCTATGCTATAACTGCTTGGGGACATGCTGCGGGGGCAGAGAGGGTCTTCGGTCTCCAAAGAAGGGCAGTGCGAATCATAGATGGCCTGGGCTATAGGGATGACTGCAGGGAGGCATTCAGACGGCTTAGAATACTAACCTTGCCATCGGTTTTCATTCTTGAAACTCTATGCCACATTAGGGCAAACATTAACCAGTATGCGCGGCACGACTCTGTTCACAGCCATGACACACGTAACAAGCAGAACCTTATACTAAATAACTGGAGGTTAAAACGCTGTCAGGATGGCCCAGGACACTTGGGTATTCACTTTTTTAATAAAACTCCAAACTCTATAAAGGAACTTCCCATGGCTTCCTTCAGAGCTAAAGTTAAACTTTTTCTCCTCAGCAGTGCATTTTACTCGGTCGGTGACTTTATTTCTGGGAAGTGGCCCGATGACTGACTTTCGGATCTGTACATGTTTGTCTTATGTAAAATTGTGTCATTTACTTTAAACGTATCTGTAAATCTTAGGAATTTTAATAATGTTGTCTTACATATACATATTTTAATATTTTAATTGTGCTTACTTGTTTCTAAATGTCTTTTATTTTAAATCTTTTATTTTAAATATCTTAAATATTTTTAGGACTATTGGATTTTTGACTTGTGTAAATATTTTTGTATGTCGCACCAATAAATAATTTGAATTTGAATAAGAATTTAAATATATATATATATACATTCTGTCCAAAAAAATATGCAACATATGGGAAACTTTTTTATTATTGGTTTCTCAGAAAATTTTATTCTTGATGAAAGTTGGTGCTTGCCCTAAAACAGTAAATGTGTATTTCAAATTCTCCGTACTGATTTTAGTGCGGGCGCAAATGTCATTTTCCCGAAATCGCGTCAAGAGTAAAGTACCTTAATTTATAAAGTTACAGCAAAATTTTATAAGGAAAAGTTCTTCCAAATTAAAGAAGTAATCTAAATATGAAATTTGAGTTAAGTACATCAACTTTTAATTTTTCTTTTTTTTTCTCGATTTTTTCTTAAACGTTACGCCACTGGAAAATGTTTTGTTCTTTTGTTATTAGTATACTTGCCAAGTAACTTAAAAATTTATTTATGATAGAAATTAGTTACATAGTTGCATAATGTTGCAGTTTTTCCAGAGATAATAGCCAGTTTAGGTATCAGTGTGTTGCAAACACATTCATACACTTTTGATTCAAAATTTTTTCCACTCAAAATCCTGAATAGATCCAACTCCTTTCATTTCATGTAAAACAACTAATAATTTATTTATCTTTTGCTCCCGATGAGTAAAATATGCCCAAGTATCCTAAAAAGCCATATAAAATATTTGGTCTTGAAGAGTAGGCCATGCATTTGGATTAAAAACAAATAAATAGCAATAATTTTACTTCGCTGACATATAAAATTAATTTTTATTGAGTCAGTCATTCCATTGTATTTTGTAATAATTATTGTGGACAATTATTTTGGACCAAAATCGTTTAAATGTGTTTGCAACACACTGATACCTAAATTGGTTTTTATCTCTGTAAAAACTGAAACATGCAACTATGTAACTAATGTCTACTTTAAATAAATTTTGAAGTTGCTTGGCAAGTACACTAATAACAAAACATTCACCGATGGCATGGCGTAAATCGCGAAAAAAAGGGAAATTAAAAATTGATGTACTTAACTCAAATTTCATATTTAGATTACTTTTTTAATTTGGAAGAACTTTTCCTTATAAGAGTTTGCTGTATCTTTATAAATTAAGGTACTTTACTCTTGACGCGATTTCGGAAAAATGACATTTGCGTCCGCACTAAAAGCAGTACGTAAAATTTGAAATACTCATTTACTGTTTTAGGGCAAGCACCAACTTTTATGAAAAATAAAATTTTCTGAGAATCCAATAATAAAGAAGTTTCCCATATGTTGCATACTTTTTTGGACACACTGTATATATATATGACGATCATTGTTTGCTATGTAAACATACAACATTATAGCTAAGTAGTGTGTGAGTCTGATGATGATGAGTGAACTCATCGAAATGCATAACTCTTAAACTAAAGATTGGCATTTTCATTTGTGGAGAAAAGTCTTCCCCCTTCTTCTAACCCGCTGTTTTATAATATTTCATTAATATTCGGTTTATTGATATTTTTTAAGCACATTGTATACTAAGTTCATATTGGGTAACCATATTTTGTATATCTATGGCTTAAAAATGCCGTATGTAAAAGTTTCAATATCCAGGTCCGTACTTAAAAAAATTACCCATATGATTTTTATTTTAATTCAATGTATATGGAATTTTTCAAAATTTATTATTTTATTTAGAAAGAGCATAAAAAATGATTTTAATTACATGCTTTCAAAAGTTGCACCACTTAGCAGAAAGTCATAAAAAATAGTTGTTCTTTAGAAATCAATGGAAAAATATTTTAAATAAATAAAATCTAATTAAAAATAATCAGTAACCTAATAAAAGTGTCCATATTGGCTAGAAATAGTTATGTACTATTGTCGGATTAAAATAACATACGAAAATTACAAAGTCAAGGTCCGTACTTCAATAATAGGCCCATTTAGAACTTTTCAAATTTGATACCTTGTACCCACATTAAACTTTAGCGTACCTATAACAACAATATTGTTGCTATAGAAAAACTGTCAGTGTTAAATAGCTTTGACAGTATTTGCTTTGTTATCGAAACATTTTTGTCGTATATATTTTATTAAAATGCCTTACCAGTTTTCTAATCAAGAATATGCCGACATAATTTTTGTGTACGGTTATTGCGACGGCAATGGAAGAGCAGCACCTCGAGAATATGAAAGAAGGTTTCCCGGAAGAAGATGTCCAAATCATCAGACATTCGCAAACGTATTCGTGAAGAAGGGCATTTTCCTACACAGAATAATATGGACCAACCTGTGAGACACCCAGTTCAAGAAAAAGAAGAAGTTTTAAATTCAGTTGAGGAACATTCAAAAACATCCGCTAGAAAAATTTCTAGACGTCTTGTACTTCCACCTTTGGTTTATTAACTGGTCGATCTCAGCTTATCGTCGACCAAATTTTTGAACTGACCAAGACTAGTTATATCTACATCAATATCAGATGCATACAAATTAAAATAGTAACACATTTTGTAAATTGGAGAGTTCTTGTACAGCTTTATTCGAGGATGGACCAGATAAAAAATATTTGAGGCTCGCGAGTGGACTCGGCACTGTCGAAGTCCGAAAAATGGTTCGCATCAAATCAACTCTTTCTCAACACATCAAAGACACAGTCCCTGGTTTTCGCGTCTCGGGAGCTCCCTTACCAGGAGCAGGCCCCGACTAGTGTTAAATTTCTAGGAGTACATCTTGACACAAAAATGCGCTGGGACGTACACACAGAAGCGTGTATGAGAAAGCTAGGATCAAACATCTTCCTGCTCCGGGGCTTGTCAAACTGTGTTTCCTCTGAGATATTAAGGCAGGCTTATTTTTCGTTGTGCCATGCACACATCTCATATGCTGTTATAGCTTGGGGGCATAGCGCTGGTGCCAAAGATGTCTTTCGCCTGCAGCGAAAAGCTGTTAGGATAATTGCAGGTATATCATATAGGGAAGATTGCAGAAATGCATTCATCAGTCTTAATATAATGACACTCCCCTCCATGTTTATATACGAGAATCTTGTGTATGTGAGGCGCAACATGGGCTTGTTTAGGGCTCATGAGGAGCAGCATCCCTACAATACCAGACACAGACGTGATCTCATACCAAGCTATCATCGGCTGGAGAGGTGCAGCGACGGACCAGGGTATCTTGCAATACATTTTTTTTTTAATAAATTACCAGCTCACATGAGGGTACTGCCACTCAATGAATTCAGATCAAATCTTAAGAGAGTTCTGACAGCCTGTGCCTTTTATAGTACTAATGCGTTTTTATCATCTATTTTAGTATAGGTTTTAATATTGTCTGACTGTAGTTTTATTGCATAGTATTTTATCGAGCTAGCTGTAGTGTTATTTTGTTATTTTTTATTGAATGTCTTATTGCTTAGTGTTTTGGTAGTGTTTAGTGTACGGTATTCTGTTATTGCAGTATTACATTTTAGTGTTATGATTTTATTAGAATGTGAGACTTGAAACTTTTTTCTGACATGTGTAAATACCATTGTGTATGTTGACACATAATATATTGATTGATTGATTGATTGATAATTTACCAAGCGGGGCAGTCAATCTCACCTTTCAAAATTCTAAATAAAGTGCATAGTAATATTTTAATTCTTCTTTTTACTAACGAAAGCCTGCCAAAGACTCCTAAAGGTATTCGTTGTCACACCCTTTCTGAGGATATACGCCATACTTCCTATAATACATGCACTTCAAAAATCTTCTCTGCACTTTTTCAATAAATGTTACCCAAACACTATACTGGGGGGACCATATTATGCTGCCATATTCCAAAACTGGCAACACAAGGCTATCAAAAAGATGCCAGCAAACATACGTGCTGAAAACTCTAGTATTCCTGACAATAAAACCTGCTATTTTTTGTGCACTATCAATTTTAGATATTATATGGCTTGAGAAAGATAATGTTGGGTCAAAGATTACACCAAGATCGTTATGCTGATTCACTCGCCGTAAATTGACTCAATTTTAAAGAATAGTCATAGCCAATAATATTATGATTCAATGTGAAAGACATACACGCACATTTATTTACATTCAAATTAAAGCTATTCGAATCACACCAGTCAGCCACGGCACAAAAGTTATTCTGTAGGGTCACACAATCCTCAACATAATCAATTTGATAGAAACATTTAAAGTCATCTGCAAACAACAACCCCAGAGCATTCTTGATACCACCGGCCATACCGTTTACGGCTGCCAAAAACAAAAGAGGACCCAAATTGGATCCCTGAGGAATTCCCGACGTACTCGCGAAAATAACCGACCTGCATCCTTTGACCTCAACATACTGGAACCTACTGTTCAAATAAGATTTAATCAAATTTTGAAGATATAGAGAAACATTCAAATCAGACAAAGATCTCAATATTACACAATGCCTCACTCTGTCAAATGCCTCCTCCATGTCGGTGTATATAACATCCACCTGAGATTTGTTGTTGATAGCTTCGTGAACAAACTGACAGAAGGAGGCTAAGTTAGTAACTGTTGACTTTTTAGGTAAAAAGCCAGGTTGACATGTTGAGAGACAACCAGAGATTTCATCATATAATCGTTCGAAAATAACAACCTCAAAAATTTTTGAAACCGCGCTTACATTGCTTATGGGCCTGTAGTTATTTATTTCATGTCTGGCTCCCGCCTTGTGAATTGGAATTATTTTACTAACTTTCCACTGATCAGGATAAACTGAGGTTTTTAAGATTAAATTAAACAGACATTCCAAAGGTTTGGACAAGTACTCACTACAACCCTTCCAGATATAAGTCGGGATCCCAACGGGGCCAACCGCCCTATTTGCCCTAATTTTCTTCACTGCTTTCGTTAGTTCTTGCGTGGAGATTAACCTGCTACAAAAGAATGACTTAGACTTGGTCGCTGTGCAGCCTATATCTTCGTCATTTACAAAAACTGATTTTAAAAAATCAGCAAAACCATCGGCTACATTTTGAGAACCCGAATAAATTTTGTCACCAAAGGACATTTCCTCCAAAATATCAGGAGAATCCCTGAAGATTTTAGGGTTCATTTTTAAGCTTGATTCAACATCGTGTAGATATTTAGAATGTGCAATTTTAATTTTATTTTTAATGATGCTTCTAAAAGAAAAATACTTGTGTGTCCAGTAGTGAGATTTGAGTTTCTTAGATTTGAGAAAAGAATTATGTTTTTGTTTAAGAAGGTTAATTATCTCTTTATTGAACCAGACTGGGTATTTTTTATCTATCTGAGTTGACTTCGGAACACATTTCTCAAACAAGTCGGCCCGTTTGGCATAATAATACTCCAATGCCGAATTGACATCTGGAAAGCTCTCAAAGTCACTCCAGTCTTCATCTCTGAAAAGTCTATACATTAGCAAAAAATCAGCTTTTTTAAAATTTAGTTTCGTTGTTGATACAAATTTACAGTGTTCAACACGTTCTTTAGTTTTCAAGCATATGCTCAGACATGGATGATGTTTGTCAATAGGAACCAAAGCGTCATCTGTTTTGTCGACCTGCACACCATCAAAAGAGGAAATCACGAGATCAAGAACAACATTGTTACCATTTCTGACCTAATTTAACTGAACTAAATTATTAAATGACAGGAAAGATTTAAGAGTATTTAACGCGGCATTACAAGAAAGATGGTTGACATAACTTAGAATATTAAAGTCGCCAATTATAACGTATTCGGATTTAGATTCCCCACTCAAGTTAGATTCTATCTTCTCAAAAAATTGCTCATACAAGACACTAGCGCTATTTGGGACGAAATATACTATTATTACAAATAAATAAAAATGTGTGCCCAATCTGAGTTCACCACAGCAGCTATAAAGCAACTGTTAACAGCCAGCAAAACTCCACCGCCTTGTGATTTGTCAGTGATAACCCTATTTCAATCTTTCCTAAACACAACCCTATTGTCATAACTAAACTCTGCATTATTTATTGATTCGTTCAACGATGTTTCGGTTATACCTATTATATCATGGTCATTAATCAGCATGTTGCACTTTAAATTATGTAGTTTGGTTTTAATCCCCCTACAATTCTGGTAAAATACCGATACCTTGTTTGTTAAGTGGCTATTAATTCTATCTGTGCTTGATGAAAATTTGTTCCAGAGACATTAGGTGAAGTGTTATTATGTGAATCACTACATGCATAGTGTGATACATCACGATCATCTCTAGTTGAAGAACTCTTTGAGGAATTCAACAGAGAACTATCGAAAGGAGCTTGACTGTATGCGTTATTAATAATATTGATGTAGATCAAACTTTTGTTGCAAGACGAAGCTATAACATTACTAATTAGTTCGGTCAATTTCATATTGGATTGCTTCCTACCCAACTTATTACAACTATTAATGAAAGACATTCTATTTGCTGAAAACCTGTCGAAGACCCGCTTTACAACCATTGCAAAAAAATATAATAGTTCGGTTTTGAAGAATTAGAGCTTCAGACTCTGTAGTACTCAAGTTTGCACAGTCACAAAATAAAATATAAAAGTAAAATATTTCTGAAATTGTGGTACTATAGTAGGCCCAATTTTTTTGTAAATCAAGTGTTTTTGGATAACATAAACAACCGTTTTTTCATTTAGAAGGCACCCAAAAAGTGATACACCTGTTACATGTCTTGCACAACCAGTGGCGGATTTCCCGTAACGCCCGGTAGGCCCGGGCCTAGGGCGGCCAGATTAAGGGACGGCCCCAATCGTGTCAAAAATACTGTATTACGTACCTAGGCCAGTAAAGTAAAAAATGTCTCAGATCACATGTAATGATCGGCCGAAGCAAAGCTGAGGTCAACAAACATGTGATCTGAGGCTTTCTTATTTACTGGCAAAGGTGTGTATACTATATAAAAGTTGGCAATAAAGTAATTTCATTATGTAGTCTATATGGTGGATGCTGAAAAAGGGGCGGCTGATAGGTTGAGGCCTAGGGCGGCCGAGACTGCAAATCCGCCACTGTGCACAACAGTGGTAGACCATGCAACACAACACAGGTCCAGGAAAATCGTCCATCACTATATTGTACAAAAATCGCGATTTTCGATGGAGTATTACTTGATAAAATCAGACAAAACTCAGACAGATACACAATACACATTTACAATGTAGTTACTCCTATGATGAACATGTTAATGAAATTGCAAAAAAATTAAATTCTTCAACTTTTCTTCTGAGAAATATCAAACCACTTGTTGACAAATATATACTACTAATAATAATAATAATAATAATAATAATAAAATAATAAAAATGCTTTATTTGCTCAGTTACATTTAAAATGTTTAGCATTGTCAAATAAAAGAAAATATATAAATATTATATGGAGGGTACAACCCAAATTGACCTAGTTAAATTAAAATTATATAAGGTACATTTAAATGTATAAATATTAAAAGATATAGATACAGATTAAAACATGTCTATCATACAAAAATATAAAATAAAGTGAAGCAAATCACACTAACAGCCTATCATGCACTCTTTCAAAGTCATTGCGATTATGCAATATTGGCTTGGGGGACACACTACTCAAGCTGGGAGAATTTTTACGCTTCAGAGGAGGGTGGTTCGTGTGATCCAAGGTCTGGATTACAGGGCTGATGTGAAGGGGTCTTTTGTGGAGCTCAATATTTTAACATTACCTTCATTGTATATACTGAGGTGTCTCATCAATACAAAAAAAAATATTAACCAATATGGCATACAAAGGGACATTAGAATAGAAGGTGACAAAAATAGTGTAGTAAATAGGTTTAATGAATATATATCGACAGCTGCATCCAAATTACTGGAAAATCTGGAGAATATTCCGTTTGAAACAAAGATAAAATATTGTCACATCTCTATATCACTTAAATTAGTAGATGCTTCTGAAATTGATGATATTGTCAAGAACTTTAAAAATAACACCAGTAGTGGGCATGATGAAGTTTCAAGTTTGTTATTAAAATACTGCATACCAGCTATCCTGAAACCACTCGTTCACATTATCAATAATTCATTGACCTACGGAATATTCCCCGATCAGCTAAAATTAGCTCTAGTCGTGCCGGTATTTAAAAGAGGCAACGAAACGAAACTTGAAAATTATAGGCCAATTAGTCTACTACCATCCTTCTCAAAGATCTTTGAGCGTGTAATGTGTAACCGTATCATGGAACACATGATGTCGAATGGTTTGATTAATGATATTCAACATGGGTATCTGAAGGGCAGGTCAACGCAGTCGGCGATATTTCGATTTACGGATCAAGTAATAAACGCTCTAGAGTGTGAAAGTTTACCTATGGGTATGTTTCTTGATCTTTCGAGGGCCTATGATACATTAAACTACACTATATTGTCTCAAAAATTGGAGTTGTACGGAATTCGAGGTATGGCTCTAAAATGGGTCACATCATATTTATCTCACAGGCAACAACAAGTGATAATGGGCTATGGAATTGACAGAGTAACATCAAAAAATATAGAGATTACCACGGGTATACCACAGGGTAGCGTAATGGGTCCATTGCTTTTCATTTTGTACATAAATGATATTACAGAATTATGTCATGATTACTGTAAGATCACAAATTATGCGGACGACACGAATCTGTTGGTGACCGCGGATTGTTTACCTGCCCTTATTGATAGAACCAAGTTGGTAATGTCACATGTCTATAATTGGTTTACCAAAAATGGATTAATTTTAAACAACCTTAAAACGAACATCTTATTATTTAAGACGAATAAATCTAGAATACAAGAACCAGAAAGTATATGTATTAAAGATGTGGATATAAAACTAGGATCTAGTGCTAAGTTTCTTGGGATGGTAATAGATAACAACTTATGTTATGATAAACATGTAGAACACATTCTGTTCAAGCTTAGTAAAGTATGTTACACTCTTAGGATTTTAGGTAAATATGTAGATCATAAAACCAAAAAAATAGTGTATTCCCTGTGTGCGCCACAGGGAAGTATTCTTGGCCCACTTTTATTTTTATTATACACCTTTGACCTCCCTTCTCAGGTTGGCTATTGCTCTGTTCATCTCTATGCTGACGATACTCAGCTTCTGTCATCCTTTAAACCTGAAGACTCCAGTGTTGCTCTCAACC
Source organism: Pissodes strobi (assembly GCA_016904865.1). Classification (NCBI taxonomy): domain Eukaryota; kingdom Metazoa; phylum Arthropoda; class Insecta; order Coleoptera; family Curculionidae; genus Pissodes; species Pissodes strobi. The sequence goes on from MU191673.1 coordinate 12,984, forward strand.
GTATTAATATTGACTTGGAGAGGATTTCTGACTGGTCTAGAAAACATGGCTTGTTGTTGAATGCAAAGAAAAGTGCTTATTTGATTATTGGTTCAGGTTATACCAGGGAAAGGTTTAATTTATTTAATTTTGTCAACCTGCACATTAATAATATTGTTCTTCCTGCTGTCAAGCAGGCAAGAAACTTGGGCATTGTATTCGATAGCTCATTGAATTTTGAGGCACATGTTTTAAATAATAATAATAATGGTTTATTAACGGCAGTAAAAATTGTACACATTCCATTTCTTATGATTACATACAACAGGACTTGGCATAAAATATTTAGAACTAGAACTAACAAAAAATATCAAGAGTATAAATAAATATATAAATCACAAATCATCACAAAAATCTTTAACAAAACGCTTATATGACTGCAGAGTCAGTCCAAAGACATCAATATTCCCTGGCAATGAATTCACTTCCCTACTCATTCTGGATAATGGAGCGTTATGGGCATAGTTTGTTCTATGAAACGGTTCATAAAAGAGGCGATGACCCCTAAGCACTCTCTGTGGTACAGAGATACCCACAGCGCCCAAAAGTTCAGGCGCATCAACCAATGAGTTGACTATTTTGTAAAAAAGAACCAAATCCAGGTAAACACGCCTACTTGATAAAGATGACAACTTAATATAATCCATCATTGCATCCATAGGAATATTACACTTAAAAGCTGTGAATCTTAGAAAGCAAGTTTGCACTCTCTCAATTTTATCTTTGTAAATGTCATATCTTGGTGACCAGACTGAAGAGGCATATTCTAGAACAGATCGAACGACTGAACAATATACAGACTTAAAGCAGTACATGTTACTAAAATCAGCTAGTATCCTCCTAGCAAGACCAACAAGTTTCAAACCCCTGCTTGTTATATGATTTACATGCAAATCAAAGTAGAGTCCTTGGTCAAGGATCACTCCAAGATCCTTTATGTGATCTGAACGGGCTAGTACTGAGCCATCCAGAGTATATGTATGACTTATAGAATCTTTTTTTCGAGTGAATGTAATTACTGAACATTTCGATAAATTAAGCTGCATGAGATTATTGTCACACCATTGAGTAAAATTATTTAGGTCAGACTGCAAAGCCCTGCAGTCCTCTAGCCTATTAACAACTTTGAATATCTTTAAGTCGTCAGCATAAAGAAGACACTCACTGGACTCTATAAAATCTTCGATGTCATTTATGAAGCAGTTAAATAAAGTGGGTGCGAGGTGTGAACCTTGAGGAACACCAGATGTGACCAATATGCTGGTAGACTCAAGGCCCCCTATCTTAACTCTTTGAGTTCGATTGAGAAGGTAACTGCCAATCCATTCAAGCAAAACCCCATGGACTCCCATACAGTTAAGCTTGTTTAAAAGAAGCTCATGACTTACTCTGTCGAAGGCCTTGGAGAAGTCGGTGTAAATAGCATCCACCTGACACCTCCTCTCCAATGCCTCCAACAGATGCTGTTCATACACCAACAGATTTGTCACTGTAGAGCGCCCAGAAATAAAGCCATGTTGGGCTGTAGAAAAAATATTGTTGAACAATGGGTAAATCTTTTGATGAACAATTTGTTCGAATATTTTTCCAAAGATAGAAAATTTTGAGATACCCCTATAATTCTCAACATTAGATTTATCACCACTTTTGTGGATGGGGGTAATATAAGCCTCCTTCCAAGCTTCTGGATATTTTCCAGTTGAAAGGGAAATATTGAAGATATCACACAAGATGGATGAAAGGATATACCGGCAATTTTTAATAAAAGAGGGTGGAATACCATCCGGTCCCACCCCTAATTTATTGTTTAGATCGGAAATGGCCACAAATACATCAGAAGGGGTTACTTGTAAAGAGCCAATCTCAACTGATATTTTTGAATAGGTGAGTGGTTGCGGAGTATAGTGATCTACAGAATAAACAGATTGGAAAAAAAGTTTAAAAAGCTCTAAAATATCTGGTTGATTATTAGAAGAAGCAGTACCATAGAACATTGAGCTAGGGAAACAGGCCTTTCTTTTTTTTGTGTTTACAAAACCCCAAAATGCCTTACCATCCTCACATATGGTCCCCTCAATATTTGAAATATATGAAAAGTAAGTGTCCTCATATAATTTTTTACATGATTTCCTCAAGTCAGAGAACACTAAATAGTCTTCAGGAGAATTTGTAATTCTAAAGTTTTTGTGAGCCTGTTTCTTTTCAAAAATTAGTGACCTTAACTCAACAGTAAACCAGTGAGGAAATTTCCTGTTTTTTGCAACTGACCTAGGTACATACAAATCAAAACATGCATTAAGAATATTATACAAATTAGTTACACTGGTATTAACATCATTTTTGTCAGTAAAGCAGTCCCAATTAAAATAAGATAAGTAATTGTTAATTTCTAAGTAGTTGCAATTTTTAAAATCATTATAAGTATAGCTAAATTGGAATTCCTGTAATTGCTCAGGCATTGGAATTTTTAAGTTTAATGCTGGGTGATATACATCACATTTAGTAATAGAGATGTTTGAAACCTTTAGCTCTACACCTGGATTAGTACTAAAAACTAAATCCAAGATATTACCAGCCGAATTGGGAAGTGAATTCAATTGATACATATTTAAATAGGCCACACAATCCAATAAAGTCTCTGCATTCCGGCTTGAGCCACTCGGACATATAGGAACTGCTCCAAATTCATCACTCTCCCAATTTACATTTGGTAGGTTAAAATCACCACACAATAAGATCTCATTGTGGGGGTTATTGTCCAGGACATATTCCAGTGAACTACAGAACTCTTCATAGATTTCAGCAGGAGAGGCAGGAGGAATATATACACATCCAAGGATTAGGTGAAACCGATCAATGGTTAGCATAACAAAGACTTGTTCGATATGATCACAATTCAACCGTAGCTGGTAGGATGGTTGATCCTTGATGACAGCAATCATCACTCCTCCACCACGAGTATTAAGACTGGTGGTTGCAGAGCGGTCGCATCTATATAAGGTAAATTTGCTCAGGCCAATCTCAGCATCAGATATTTCACTCCTGAGCCATGTCTCCGTGAAGAACAATAAATCATAATCATCAATTTCTGAAGAGGCATTTATATCCAGAAGTTTGTTATTCATGCTTCTTAAGTTCTGGTAATAGGCTGTTAGATTTTTTACTTGTTTAGGCGGTGGGGCCCTCCCCTGTGAAAATTCGGTCCTCTCATAGATCGACCTCTATTGGAATGGTAGGAAATAAAAGGTTTTACTGTTACTCCCACTGGCCACAGGTCACTATTCAAGAACATATCTTGCAAATTCGGCGCTATGCCAACTTTGAAAGATGCCATGTGACCAAGTTTCGAGGAGAGACTTTCACAGCTTAAGGTATCAATTTTATGAGATGCTAGGTGAGATTTTAAGACTTCAACCGTGCATTCAGGACTAAGATTGCCAACATACATCAGTTTTCTCTCAAGGGCAGCTGAGAGGGATGTATGGTTATTGTTAGTACCTCTTATGACATGAGAACTACTTTTGAGGGCATCCTGGGCATCACTGTGGCTTTTGTTTTTACCTCGTAATTCACAGTCATCAACCAAATTCTGGATAGGACCCAATTTGGTAGTTCTGCTCTTTGCGAGGCTTTTTGAGTTAACCTGCTCAGAATTATTGGAAGCACTGGGATCACTGTTCATCTTTGCCGGGTTTACCACCACAGATGCAGTCATAAACTGAACCAGCTCCTTGTTTGAATCAATAATTGCTTTAACTGCCCCATTAAGTTTATTAGAGATAATTTCAGTATGGTTCTTTAGTACCTCTGCCACAACATCAGTCGAGTTCCACTTGGGTAATGGGTCATCCGACGGATCAGCAATTTGATGAGGCTCATTGCTCACGTCTACAGGAGCCTTACGTTTTAGATCATTCAATTCTCCTTCCAAGATAGAGATTTTGTTTCTTAGTAAGGGAATCATAGTAAAACACTCCAAACAATCGGGGCAGAAGTGACGTAAACATCTCTCTTTCATGATAAGAACTCTAATCTCCGAACTCCTCACTCCCGAACAGAGTCTACAAATTATTTGGCGACACACGTCGCAAGGAAATCCAAACAATTCACTTTTGTCTTCCCGTGGTATGCATTCCTTGTTGCATTTATAGCACATGCCCATGTTGAGGTTGGAAGTGAGCAAAAATCCGTAAAATAGCCAAAAAATCTCCAAATTATTATCTGAATAAACAATAGACAGTGGAATGGTACTTTTCAGAGCCAGCACTTTAATTAAACTGTACTAATTTACATAAAACACTGAAATTTAAAGCAGCAAAAATTTTGTAAACAAACACAACAACATAACCTTAATTTTTTTTTTAGTATATTTAAAAATGAAAAGTTTATATCCGTTTAAATATTTACTGCCACAGCATGTCAAAATGATGTTGGTTGAATCTTTGGTTTTCTCTCAGTTGGATTATTGTGATGTTGTATATTATTATTTTCTAAGCTCAGAATGCCAGAAGAAAATTCAATTGGCCCAAAATTCGTGTATGCGTTACGTCTATGGGGGTGGCAAGTATGATCATATTACTCCAACATATGTCAATAACGGTCATCTGAAGTTCGATTTGCGCGTTGATCTTCACTTTGCTCTTTTTATGCATGGCATAGTGAGCACAGGTTCTCCCTGCTATCTGGTTCAGTATCTGGTACCCCGGGGTGACCTCCATAATCTTAATCTCAGGAATGTCATTAGATATCACATCCCCACCCACAAAACAGAAAAATTTAAAAACTGTTTTGCATACAAAGCAGTAAGTTATTTGAATTCTGATATTTTCCTTTTATTAACTGGCTCTAGCCGATCCTTGTTGAAGGCCGAATATTTCAAAATTCTATATCAGAGAATGCTCACTGAGTAATGGTTTTAAATTCATAACTTTGATATAGCCTTAATTGTGTGTATAATTTAAGGTTGATTGACTTACTAACGGTTTTGAATTGTTTGTTCTATTTTTTTTATCCTGTATATTATACTGTCTTTTTGTGTTCGACTGATCTTGCTTTTATTTATGTATAGTCATTGATAGTGTTGTTAATTGTATACATATTGTATTATTGTTGGTAGTGTATATGCTGTTTTTATATTCAGGTGTCATGGAAGAACGCTCCCCGCGAATGACACCTTTTGTATGTACACATATGTATGTTTATGGTATATGCAATAAATATTTTTTCTTTCTTTCTTTCTTTGAGTCTCATATTAGATATGGAATCATTTTGTATGGGAACTGCAGGGACATTGAAAGGCTTTTTGTGTTTCAAAAGAGAGCCTTAAGAATAATTTTAGGTTTATCAACTAGGGAATCATGTAGAGGTAGGTTTAAACAAAACAGGCTGCTCACTGTCACTGCAATATACATACAGGAGTGTGTGTTGTTCCTTTTTAGGAACAGGTCGCTGTTCGGGAGTAGTGAACCACAAAAGATGCACCAAACACGAACGATTAATTATAATTACCCTAAACATAGGTTAAAAATATCAGAAAATGGTGGTTACTACTCCTGTATAAGAATGTTTAACTCTCTGCCTCATGACATAAAAAACATAGATAGTATTAGAATTTTAAAAAAGGTTTTGTTCAATTATCTATTAAACATAGAGCCATATGACCTCCGGGAATATTACAGTTTTGTAACAAGTAGTTAAGCCATTTAACAAAATTTGTTTGTTGACACTATTTCATTTTATGTTTACATAATTCCGAAATAAAGATGTTTTATTATTATTATTATTATTATTATTATCATGACCACAATACTAGGCTAAATGAAGACATAAGGGTTAACTAAGTAGGGCTCAATAAATCTTGTATAAGTACCAAAGTACCAATTATTTTGGACCTAAATTTTTTAATAAGTTACCACAGCAGGTTAGAAGAATGAATGAAAAACAATTTTACAACTGTGTAAAAAAATATTTGCTGGCTAAAGCCTTCTACAATCTTAACAAATTTTTAAATTTTAACCATTTAAATGCTTTACTTGATTTTGTATAATTAATTTTACTTTAGTGTTATAGGTATATTTGACAAACTTTTCTGCACCACTTGGGTTTTAATCATATGTTAGGTTTATAGTTTTTTTTTTGTTAATTGTGTTATTAAAATTATATTTTGTGAGCATGAATAAAATCAGTATTTCAGTAATTTCCAGCCAGGCCTAAAAAACTTTCCCCCTCCTCAGACTCTGACTCAGAGGCAATGCTAACTACTAAGTTTCTATCTGGATTAATTGTGTCATTCAAATTAGATGTTTTGTTCTTGCTAATATTTCAATTAGTTTTGGTATTTTCTGTATTTTGTTTGTTTATTTATTTGTTTACAGTAAATTTAGTAAAACTTTGTAACTAGCAATTTGCTAAAAAAGGATTTAATAATAAATGTACTTGACTGTGAAAAGTTGCAAGCAAAACAAAGCCATGCTGCCTCGTTTAAGGTGTCAGTCCAACCACAGAAATCTGACAGAACCCTAGAACGTGAAAACTGGCCCGAGTCTGTTGTGGTCAAACCATTTAGATTTAATTGGAACCAGGGTAGGTCGGATAGAAATGGAACAAGAAAGAATTTTCACCCCAGGTGATTTCCAGTGAAGAGGTATTAAATGAAGAGAGAGAGGTAATTAGAATACTGCATTTAAATATCCAGTGTCTGTCTAATAAGGTCTTGGCCTTTGAACATTATTTGATGCATAACCCCAAGTAAAGATAGTGTGTATTAATGAACATTGGCTCAGAAAGGATCATTTAAAATGCATAAGCTTGGGTAACTATGTATCAGCTAGTTATTATTGTAGAGAGGAAATTAAAAATGGTGGCTCATGTATTTTTGTGCACCCAGAAATTAAGACATATAGTCTAGATGATGTAGTTGCCCTTTCTAAGCCTAAAATATGCAAAATATCGGCTTGTTGTATCAAAGCCCTAAATTTAGTAGTAATTAGTGTGTATCATTCAACGGAAAAAAAAATTTTTGATACTTTTGTGGAAATCATGTCTAAGGCCTTGGCTATTATCACTGGTATTAATAGGGAAACAAGGTAGTGACAAATTTTATGACATAATATAATTGGTGACATATTGGGCAAAGTTAATATTTCAGAGTCACTATAGTTATCCAGGATATTTAACTTGTGTGCCACCTGTTTCAAAAACTTGTGCTCGACTAAACTAAGAGTTTGAATATAGATGCCATAAAAGGGAGACCAGATGCAACAAACATACTACAGAAGGGTGCAAACAAGAGATTGCAATAGAGGGTCTTCAAAGCTCAAAGACTAGTGAAGCTTTCAGTGGCTTTTTTAATAAAACCCAGCATTTGAAAAGCCTTACTGACAACATTAAAAAGGTGTTGAGAAAATTGGAAAGTTGTATCCAAAGTGATACCCAGGTCCTTGAAAAATGATGTATTCTTGAGACAGCATTGGTTCAAATCAAATGAAATCAAAATATGCTTTATTGTTACTAACAGCGTGTTATAAACAAAGCAAATCATGAAAGATTAAAACACAGAATTTTAATTATTGTATTTACCTTTTGAGAGAATGCCATATGCAATGTTCAATAAAGTTTGGGGTTTTGGCTTTTTGAATGCTTGTTCTTTTTAAGAATGGAAAGGATTTATAAATTAACATACAAAAGACTCTATAACATACTTCTTTAAAAACTAACAAAATTATGAGATTTGTAACGTCAATATTTTTGCTTTACGGCTCAGGCGAAATATAATACAAGCTCATTTATAAACCGACCATTTATTGTAATGTGCTTATGCTATGCTAAGCCAATCTATACATCCAGCTTAAAGCTGGATTTATAGATTGACATAACATAAGCATAGCATAAGCATAAGAAGTTAAACATTCATATTTAAGTTAGGCAATTTATAGATTGACATAACATAAAACACAACATAAGCTTGACATAAGAAGTTGACCAATATTCAACTTTTTATGTTATGTGCTTATGTTCGACCAATGAAAACACAGAATTTTAATAATATTTACCTTTTGAGAGAATGACATATGCGATGTTCAATAAAATTTGGCGTTTTGGCTTTATGAGTGCTTGTTCTTTTTGAGAACGGTAAGGATTTATAAATTAATGTACATAAGACTCTATAATATACTTCTTTAAAACATTTTAAACAAAATTATGAAATTTGTAAGGTTAGTATTTTCGATTTACGGCTCAGGCGCAACATAGCACAAGCCCATTTTATAAATCGACCATTTCTTGTAATGTGCTTATGCTATACTATGTATATGCTATGCTTATGTTATGTCAATCTATAAATCCAGCTTAAGTCTTAAGTGTAAGGCACAATGGTTTAAACTTACCTCATTATAGGAGCAATTTTTATCATTAGCGGCTCCCAAAACAGCTGCAGTATTTTCGATAAGATCATCTTCGAGTTCTAAAACATCATTCAAAGTTAAAGTAACGACCTCCGAATCGTCCAAAGTGTGCGACTTTTCAGACATTCCAGAGATATCTGCATCCTCGGCGTTTTCCGAAGTAACCGACATGTTCACTAGATAATACTGAAGATTTTCCGAAATAAATGAAAAGTGTACTTATTTGTAAACTGTAAAACAAGAGAATTAGAGCATTCAGATTCAGAGAGATAACTTTTTACATGAACATTTTTTTGTTTTGTTTATGTTTCAATATTTATTATCATCCAATGGCGGGCGGGAACGAATGACACTTGACAGGTTTGATTAATTGACACAATTGTCGTCTTCACTTTCAATTTTGCAGCTTCAGCTGCCACGATTATAACATTTGCTAATAAATTGACAATATCACTTTCGTCGCGCGCCATTCGCGATGCAACAAGTCGTTTGTATGTGCCATGATGGTCTAGGGGTCTGCATGGTTAACCTTCACTTCGGCGACCTGAGTTCAATCCTCGACGGTTTTTTTTTTTAATTTATTTTTAAGGTTATATTTTGAAACTGTTTTTTCTTGTTTTTGGGTACGCCTTGGGTTAGTTTGGGTTCGCGCCTGGTTAGTTTGCTTTTCTTGAGCCCCCGTAGCGAGCGAAGCGAGCGGAGGGCCATGCAAAAAGTGAAATATCCGCTCCATTGAAAAAAGTGAAATATCCGCAAGTGAATATAACAGTGTGAGCCTTTGACGAGGGAAGCTTGTCAAAGGTGTGAGCATTGTTTTTATAAGAATAAACAATGGAGTGTCTCTGGGCGAGTATATACACCTGCACATCAAGAATCAATTGCATCTTGTCGATACTAAGTATCTCGGCTTTTGCAAAAGAAAATTCTTGCACTATAGCGTAGTTAAAGAAACAAATTGTTGAAAACACTACACCTAGCCGAAAATTTCCCTCTAGAGTTCGAGTTTTGAGGTTAACTGCTGCTGCATTTTAGATGTGGATTTCGCGCATGCGCATTTGCCCAGTTCACGATGTATAAACTCGCAGAATCGCCCTGTTAGGAGCATCTGACATTCGTCATGGTCCACCTTTTAATTACTTTACTTTTTACCAATAACACTTTTCAACGTCTCATTTTCATCCGTAATCACTTTTACTTTATGTAATAGATGCAGATAGGAGGTGTTAGTAAGACAATTCACAACAAAGGACAAAACTCTTCTCTCTCCCGGGCAACAGAGGAGCATTAACGCAGAACCAGTAAAACACTTACGCTTATACTATACAGGCAGGAACGTCAAACTGGTGAGAGCAGTTTGATTACGGGGAGTGACGCCCTCGCCATTCCGAGTTGCCA
>MU191673.1:22829-34117 GCA_016904865.1 Pissodes strobi
AGCAGTTTGATTACGGGGAGTGACGCCCTCGCCATTCCGAGTTGCCACGGGATGTGGCCCATCTAATCCCATCGTCCTCCTCCAGGCTGGAGAACACCAAAGTACAAAGTCTGGAGCTGATCAATAGGGAAGAGTCTGAGGCCGATGCATCCAGTGGAAGCGGCCCTAGGTGGTAGATGCATACGCCTACTCGCATCGTCCGGTGAAAGACCACCCCACCAGAACTGGAAAGCGCTAAGTGGTTTTCCCGAATCACGTTCCGTTTCCGCGCTGGTGGTTCCGGGTTTCACAGTAGGAATATAATAATATGGACATGATGATGCTTCCAGGATCAAAATATTCAGGAGGTAAACTCCCCGGCCATTCGGATCTCCGGGCGCTCGGTGGCCCTGGGAGCCCTTCATTCCGCATTTCACAGACAGCAAAGATACCGAACCAATTTAGAATTGATTTCTGCAACATAAGAGGCCTAAATACAAACATAAATTCGGTACACCAACATCTACAAGCAAATAGACCACACATACTAGCCCTTACAGAAACACAAGTATGTTCTACAACAACAACAGTGAATTACCCTTATCCTGGTTACGACTTACATACCCGATTTAAACATAAGTTCTGAATATGCCTTTTTGTCCGAAGCGACCTTTCATGTCACCGAGAGGAAACACTCGAACCGAACAACCTTGACGTCATGTGGCTCAAGTTCACCGCCAAGGGATTAACCAAGGTTATATGTTGTCTCTATCGCCCTCCGAGCGATAGAGCCTACCAAAGCTTTTTTTGGTATACTTCAATGCCCACAACACCAACTGGCTCAAACATCACAACAAGACCGACAACGAAGGTAGAGAGGCTGAAGCATTCGCCATCAGCTGCGGGCTTACTCAAATTGTAGACGAACCAACTCGAATCTCAGAGAGGGGCGAATTCGCCGCCCTCCTGGACCTTTTTCTAACCACCAATCCTGACCAGTACACAGTTACAGTTGGTCCGCCTATAGGTACTTCCGACCACAAACTTATTACAATGGTTTGTGAATTGCCACTCATACAGGAGGATTCACCATTGCCTCGCAAAATCTGGCATTCCAATTCTGCAAACTGGGACGATCTAAGGGAGTTCTACCTAGATTTTCCTTGGCTCGACGTCTGCTTTGGCGCTGACGACCCGTCAGTCTGCTGCGAAAAGATCACGCAAGTGATCTCCTCATGAATGGAAGCATACATCCCAAATTCCATCAAGTTACCATCAAAAGGAAAGCCCTGGTTCGACAGAAGATGCGAAAGAGCTGTGGGTAGGAAACAGCAAGCCTACAAGTACTAGCAGCAAAATCAGACCGCTGAAAATCGCAATTATTTTGTCGAAGCGAGAAACGAATGCAAGCGTGTTATCGACGAAACTAAGGACAAACACAATCAAAGGATCAGTAATAAACTTTTGCAATGCCCCAGTGGCTCCAGGAATTTTTGGTCGGTAGCAAAGGCAGTAAGTAACAACTTTACAGAAACGTCTCGGCCACCTTTGACAGACGAACGTGGCATCACGGCGACTACAGGCCAAGGAAAAAGCAAACATGCTCGCCAAAATGTTTTCTTCGCACTCTACCTTAGACGTCCCCCAAGGCAAGACTCTCCCTACCATATCGAACTTCAACACTACCATGGCAGAAGTCAACTTTCATCACCGTGATATTCGTAAAACCCTTAAAAATTTAGATACGCAAAAGGCATCAGGACCGGACGGAATACTTGCCATCGTGTTAAAGAACTGCGCCAACTAACTAACACCAGTTTTTTCCAGGATTTTTTCTCTGTCTTACGGAAAAGGGATTTACCCATCTTCTTGGAAAGTCGCTCGAGTGCAACCTGTTCCAAAAAAAGGCAAGAAAACCACGCCCTCAAACTATCGTCCAATTGCCTTGCTTCCAATAATCTCCAAAGTCATGGAACGTGTAGTCCTTCAGCAACTGCTCAAGTACCTCGAGAACAACAAAATAATCAGCGATAATCAATACGGCTTTCGCAAAGAGAGATCGACAGGAGATATATTGGCCTATGTCACTCATATATGGAGTAGGGCAATTGAGAACTATGGAGAGTCTCGAGCGATTGCGTTGGATATTTCAAAGCCATACGACAGAGTTTGGCATGACGGACTGCTCAACAAACCACCGCCCTTCGGACTGCCAGCCTCTCTCTGCAGCTGGCTTGCCAGTTTCCTTAAGAGCCGATCTTTGCACGTTGCAGTCGATGGACACATCTCGGACACATTCACCATCAACGCAGGCGTGCCTCAGGGCGCAATACTTTCACCAACTCTGTTCCTCATCTATATTAATGAGCTGCTGACCGAAACAAATAATCCTGTTTACAGTTTTGCAGACGACAGTACCCTTGTCTTCCACTTTAGATCAGAAAAACCCTTACCAGCGACTGAGACTCATCACCGCGGGCAGGAGCAGATTCCAGCAATTAATCAAGACCTGGAGAAAGTTCAAACTTGGAGCGACCGAAATTTGGTCCAGTTCAATGCAGCAAATACCCAAGCAGCCACGTTTACCAAGAGGGCCAATACAGCGGGCCCTGACATCATTATGGCAGGGTCGACCATTCTTTCATCCTCGTCAATCGGACTGCTGGGTATCTCGGTCAACAGCAATATGTCCTGGCATGACCACGTTGCTAACATCGCAAAATCATCCTCCCAGAAGCTTGGTGTGCTATTTCGCAACAAAAAACTCTATACACCGCAGCAGTTGCTCTTGCTCCACAAAGCACAAATAAGACCGTGCTTAGAATATTGCTCACATATCTGGGGTGCCGCACCAAAGCACATCCTAAAGCTGCTGGATTCCATTCAGAAGAGAGCTGTGCGTCTCGTCGGCGACCCGGAGTTGACCCGGAATCTAGATAGTCTGGAACACCGCAGACATGTAGCCGAGATATCTCTGTTTTACAGATACTTTCACGGCAGATGTTCCCAGGATTTGGTCCGCCTCATCCCACCCCTGGCAGCTCCTGTCAGACAGTCACGACAGACGGCAAGAGCGCACCAGTTCGTCGTACAACTGGAAACACCTAGAACATCGCTTTACAAGAACTCCTTTGTCTGGCGCACTGCATCACTGTGGAACTCACTCCCAGGACATCTGTTTCCCACTAATTACAACTTACAAATATTCAAGAGCCGTGTCAATCAACATCTTCGCACACACACCGCTCGTCGAGCGCCATAGGGTATCCCTTTAGTATGTGTGCCACTGCCATAAAAAAAAATTGCTCAGGTGAAAAAATAATGACGTTGCAGCCGACCCAAAAGTCTTAATGCAATGTTGTCAATCGTGGCACATTTTGTGATCGGGAGAAACACAAAGTGACTGCTTACAGAATTTCACGCAAGACAACCGATTACAAGAGTGTACTTGTTTGTTGAGCCCCTCTTTCGGGGGACCAATAGCTTTGCTCCTAGGCAATACGCCAGCACACCCTTCGTCGGGCGCTTAGACAGAGGCAAGGCTACCTTTCTGCTTATGTTACACGTTATTCCAGTTTGAAGGGCTTTGTATTCGGTCCGGAAAGACGGACCTTAGCCCCTGGTGATTCCCGACTTTTGCACTAATATAAGCTAATGAGTTGCACGACTGCGTTCCTATGCAAGGAGGCTTCTTCCACTGTAAGTATAACCACTTTCTGTCAGAGGCTCCAAATCCCCGCAGGATATCCCCCGACCGCCCACAGGCCCCGCTACCGCGCACGGAAATACCCTGGAGTCCTAGTAGGAATCACCCTCCACTAAGCGACCCACCCCTTAGACTGCCCAGTCGGCATGACTTTCCAGACTCCCCTCGAAGGCTTGAAACACGTTTTCTAAGCAAAAACTTCCACTACCCGTGTCGAATTCTGTAATCCGTTTTCAAAGTGTTCGTCCTCCGACGGCAGGACCTTTACTATACTCTTGAATATATCTGTCCAAAATTTTATGATGATCAGTTGACTAGTTTATGCGTGAAAGCGTAAGAAACAAACAAACAAACACATTCGCATTTATAATATTAGTTAGGATTCTTTAATAATACTTACTGGCCGCTTCAATCGGAGTGAATTAATTCACTGCACAAATTCGACACGAAAATCTAATGCCACCAGGAATAACATTAGCCTATGGACACAGCATATTCACTCCGAGCTAGTCCTCTTGAGGCGGCATTTTTGACTTCTTAAAGTCCATAACCAAGTTTTGCAAATTTTAGAAGAGGGCAGGACTCAATATTGTTTTAAACGTCTAAATAATACTTTTGACAGGTCGTTTGATTTACAATATGCTTTTTTATCGTCTAAAATCCGTTTAAACACGATTTTAAATGGCAAAATTGTATAAGAATTCGAAATTTACGAACTTTTTTAGGACGATAGCCTCGGACGAATTTGTCGCGAATTTTGAAGCGAAAATAAATTTTAAATTCAACCGTCTATTAAAAATAAGCTGTTCTATGGATCCAAATACACTGCGAATATAATATTACTTTAGCAAACAATTTTGGTTACCATAATTTAGGAAAGTGGTAGCAATAGAAGCCGAGATCAAAATGAAAAATCATGTCAACTATAATAGCAACATTTTAATTACCTTCAATATCAAAGAGTGGCATAATAAAATCGAGATTGGAATTTACAAAACATGTAAAAACGTTATGTTCCATATTATAATTTCCTGCGATTTAGTAATTTTAAGTGTTCTTCGAAAACAAAAATATTTTGATAGCTGGACATCTTCAAATTCTAGATTTTCGAGGAGAAAAACAATCCTTGAAAGATGGTATAAAAAGATAAAAATCTTGGGAAAAGGGTTAGCCTGAAAATATTCTTCACTCGCCATAATTAGTTAAACTTTAAACTTCACGCGTATTAGCTCATTACTATATGTCTGTACGGGGAACCAAAAAGTAGTTACATACAGCCATCACAAGTGTAGTACGTCAATATGCTCGAAAAGGGACCGGAAAAGTAACACGTCAAAGAAAAGTTAAGTTAAAATTCCTGTTTTCAGTGGTGTATAGAATCAGCTCTAGTAGGGGTTGAAGCGCAGGTTACGGCTTATACGATGAATACTAGAAAGTAAGTTGTAGTTTTAAGTCTCTGTAACTTTTGTAAGGAAATGTATATCATGTAAATGTACTCTCATACGGAAATGTAAATGAAACATAGAGATGCGCTCTCATAAGGAAATGTAAACGAAGCATAGAAATGTTATCGCTTCTTTTGGTTGCCAATAAACAAAATTAAGTGTTATTGAAATTTGAATTTTAGTTTCTTTTAGATTTAAATGTCTTAATACAGAATTAAGGTTTAAAGCTGAGAGTCAGAAACGGAAATAGAGTTCAGAGGGTAAAATGGTAATTATGCGACTTAGTTCATCTTATTATGTCACATCTTATTGTCTGGCGAAGTTGTAAAATAACTAGGTCGTAGCAGATATTATATGTACATATTTGGGTCAACCACAGAGTTAAATTAAAATTGCTCCCTTTAAATTGTGTGCTCCCTTACATTCGAAATCTCAATTGGTATGTTAATTCGGAAAGTGGTTTGGCCTACGCTAATTTACCTTTTATAACTAAATTGGAGTACAGAAGGGTGGAATGCAGGTACTGACCACTAGTTGGAGGAAAAAGGGTTGAAACCCATAGTGTTTAGGTAAAGTAGTTTCATCAAAATATGGCGTTAACACACCGGTACTGCAAACCTGGTGTTGGAAAATGAACCGGAGTTGAAGAAAAGGCCAAAAACACAGTAAGTACATACAAGGGTGAAATCGGCGTTCATTTCACTGGCTAAGACGTCCGATTCTTTCTTGGTAGAAACAACGGTCGCTGATCGATGGTCACGTGTTCCCCCAATGGCGACCAAAGAACCGCTACACTACGCAATGCTGCCCAAACCAACAACGAAATGAAACTTTTTCAAACGGAAAATTTAATTAATGGAGGTGTAATAACGACTGACGAATGATCCGAATTAGTATTTTCCCGGGACCATTTAACTCGGCTTTTAGCTAACCAAAGCTACTCCAGCAAGCGTGCTGCATTGCATGCATTGCCCAAATAGAAACAAACCCAATTATGAAAAAAACTGTTGAATAAAATATTCACTTCTTTGGCTAATTTTCCTTAGGTTAGATTAGTTTTTGATGATGTTACATTAGGTGAAGTATTTGACGAATGTATATGACTCATACGAGTGAATAGTGTATTCCAATATGAAAATAAATTGGCTAATTTAGAAATAAATGCGGCTACACGGCTCGTGCGGCATGCTGCATGTGTCAAAATTAGTTGCATAAAGAAATATATATATTGCGTTCCTAATAAGATCACCTGCCACTTCCGCTTCGCTCTCGTTTGAATCAACACGTGTTGGGTAACGGCTCTTCGTCGCCATTTTATGTGACCCGTGGCAATCTTTCAGGAATCGTTTGAGCTCACCGAGGACAGGCGAGGATCCAGGATTTCGTTCAGGGAGGGGCACTTTTGTTCGATTTTACCTATTTCGCAATGCAATACATGCACATAGTCTTGTGATATTTTGAAATTGGTTGCAAATATAAAGTTCAGGGGGGGGCAATTGCACCTATTGCCCCCCCCCCCCTCCCTCCCTGTATCCGCGCCTGACCGAGGAAGATTCGGACGACCTAGCCAGCGTAGTCTGTTCCGTTGCAGTTTTTCTTAACCAGAAGAAATACCCATTCACGCCGGTACCCAGGCCGGGGAGAGCCGGATGTTCCCGTAGGACCATTTTTACTGTGCATTTCATAGCTTAGTTTTTGTGCAAGAGTGGGGAATCACCAGGGGCACAGGCCGGTCTTACTAGAGGTTTCCACGTAATAGGCCCCTTAAACTGGAATAACGTGTAACACAAGCAGAAGGGTAGCTTTGTCTCTGTCTAAGCACGCCGGTAGAGGGGGTGCGGGCAATTGCCTCGTAGCAAAGTCATGACTCCACTTTCGGTTCTGCCTTCGAAGGGAGAACACGTTGAAAACGGATTACAGAATTCGGCACCGGGTGGTGGAAGTTTTTTGCTTAGAAAACGTGTTTAACCTTCGGGGGGAGTCTGGAAAGTCGTGCCGGCTAGAAGATGTAGAGGGTGGGTCGCGTAGTGGAGAGTCGATTCCGAATAGGACTCATGGTTTCATCTCTGTACGTGGTAGCGTGGCCTGATGGCGGTCGGGATTATTTCCTGTGGGGATCGGGGTCTCTGACAGAAAGTGGTTATACCTACAGTGTGCGAATCATCCTTGCATTAAGAACTCAGCCGTGCAGTGCAATAAATCACATTTGTCTTTGTAAAGTTTAGAATTTTTTGTAAAGTCGGGAATCACCAAGGGCATAAGCCCGCCATATTGGAGGTTCCTTCAAATAGGCTCCTCACACTGGAATAACGTGTACCTTATGCAAGAAGGGTTATCTTGCCTCTAATTAAGCTCCGGACGAGGGGTGCGCTGGCGAATTGCCCTCTGTGGAGCAGAAGCCATACCTATTGTCTTTCTGAGACAATAGGACATAGAAAAAGAAGTCATGACTCAAGCAACTCAATTTAAGATCACCTAAGCAACACCCTTTAAATAGAAAGGCCTAATATCTAAATCTAAGATGGCGTCGCGAGTATGGAGCAGGCTCTGACAATGGAAAACTATTAATTCATATATAAAGTTTTTTTATAGCAGTAGCACATACACTAAAGGGAGATCCTATGGCGCACGACAAGCGGTGTGTGTGCGAAGATGTTGATTGACACGGTTCTTGAATAGTTGTAGGTTGTAATTAGTGGGAAACAGATGTCCTGCGAGTAAGTTCCACAGCGATGCAGTGCGCCAGACAAGGGAGTTCTTGTAAAGCAATGTTCTAGGTGTTAATACTTAATTTTACATGGATAGCATGAACCACCTATAGTGACCTCTGCATTATACTCCTGAGTATTATTGTATTTTTTTTAGTTATACAATATTCAAAAATTCTCATTCAATTATTTTTGAGACAGCATATGCAGTCTACCCGCAAAATATACCAAAGGTGACCATATATTACCTGCAATATTTTCAGTCACTTTCACTTACAGCAGAATAGAGATTTTGTAAAGAATCAGTCATGGATATTAGAATTACTTTCCATTCCTATCATATCGTATCATCGTCTGCACAATCTAAAATATCTTCTTTTGTCAAAGGCATATCCCCGTACTGCTTTGACTTTAATATTAAAGGCAGTACAGTTGTCATACAACCTCATTTTCGAATACCCGACGAATAGATACGTGGTACTGAGAGCTCCCTAGGTATCTGAAAATTTTAAATATTTATATAGGTACGTTTTTTTAACATGTTATATTGTCACATTTATACGCTCCTAGCACTTGTCGCCTATGGAACTGACTTCGTTGCAGTGGTTGCGCTGGGCTCTTTCAGGTGACGTAGCTCAAATAGGTAGTTGGGAGAGATGGATAGAAACACTCGGTTTATGAAAAAATTACCTGCTTATTAACTTCAGGTTGAGTATATAAGGTATATTACCAGAATATTTGGGAACGCATACCTCGTAAGCTCCTGGGATATTCCTCGCGAAATTGTTTACCATTACCACGAGCAGCCTGAAGGGCGGATAGATTACTTTATATGGATGAAAGTATTAGTTACGTAGTGTACTTCTTATATGTCGTTAATTTAAGCAGCCCTTTGCCTTATGGCGTTATTAATTTTCACTTATTCACTTTCAAGGTTGCCTGATCAGAATGGCTTTTCCCTTTCGGTAGTTCGCACTGATAGGTCTGGCTCTATTGCGTAAGTACCTATATAGTTTAAATAATAGATCAATAGTAGGTATATACTGCATGTCAGTGTAAAAATAATATCTTGCATAAATATATTTCATGTGTTTTAGCATGTACATGATAGTATGGTGTTCCATATAACCATGATACTATGACTTTTGCTTGTTCATTCATAATTATTTGATGGCATTGCGTGATTTCTGAGGTTATAGTTTGGAGTAATTCGTTATTTGAAATAAGGCTAAGGTGTGGTATAGATAACGTCCAGTTGTGGTTGATATATTCTTCCATATTACTGACTTTCGATGGCTATAATTTGAATGATTTTAATTTTGTCCATGCTGCTGGTATAACATGAATGACCGATAATGTATCCTTTTACTTTTTGCGAGGGAATCAGTTTGGAATGATTAATTTCTTTTTAATTTGTAGGTTACAATGATATGGGATGCAACAATATGCTCCCGGAGTTGACGTGTTGTTGCTCTGTATGGGAGTGGGCGGTTCCATACATACTATTTGCATGCCCTCTTCAGGATGCGTTTATGATGAATTTATGATCCCCAATTTCAGTGATGACCATGAGTGATGCCCAATGACATCTCAGTGCACAGTGAGCTGTCAGGTCCTCCACTGAGTCCTCGTGAAATGGTTTTGTGGTATAGGCTATCGCCTAATAGCCTGGGTATAGGTAGCAGTGTTTATTTCCATATGGATTGCATACATGTAAACCTATCCCTGTAATTTGCCTTGTTACTTGAATGCTATTATTATTATTAGTAATATTTTTTCAGCTGCTGCTGGATACATAGTGTTATGTTCAACTACACACGTTTCAATTGTTCCCCATTTGGGTCCTAATTTTTCTATATACACATTTTATGTGGAGGGCTTTCCATGCCTTTATTACTTTAACTGTAATATTTTACATCATTTTTGTTTTTAGATTCCCTTTTTTCTGGAAACCGTGATGCTGCTTTCAGTGTCTTACATATGGTTTCCTTCTCTCCGGATCCTGCCTCCCACTGGTTCCATAGAGAGTCGTGGTATGTATATTATATGTCTGTGATGTACTTTTTTACTCATATTTATTATTTTATTATGTATTATGTCTATGTATATTATTGTTTGCCATATTAATTATTTTATACTGTTTGTATCTCATATCGTATATGCATTATTTTATACTATTTATGTCCCATTTTTACTAGTATATTTTTTAATGTATCAGTTGATTTTATGTACAGATTCTAAATTTTCTATGTTCCGTGGCCCCCAACTGTTGTGAGTTTCTCGGTACGATATTCTTCACTACAGTGGCGGCTCGTGATAATTTATTGCTGTGTGCTGCATGTAAAGTGTAATTTTAAATTTATCGAATATTTTTCACATTTACATATGTATCGAAGATAAATAAAAATACTAACATTGATTCTACTGAGAACTTTTTTTATTCTAATTTTGGTTATTTATTAATAAAGCAAATACTTAAAATTCTAAACCGGACACATGAAAGAAGAGAACAACTGAACATAGTCTTTTAAAGTGATTAGATACATTTAAAATAAATTTTTTATATACAAAATCCATACATCTATTTCTTTCATTTACAATTTTTTCGAGTTTTGTATTAAAACGTAGAATGAATCAGCTCTTTTTCAACCGATAACATTGTCAAAGCGTTAAATATCTCTTGTGTTTCGCAGAAAACGTTTAATTCTCTTCAAAGTCGAGAAACAACGTACTCCTTCTGCAGTGGATATGGGTGTTATAGTCATAATTAAAACTAATGTTATTATATATAATATCTTAAAATATATATATAAATATCAGGAAAACTACTTGCGACAAATGCTTAAATTAAGTAAACTAGCGCAAACGGCCTGGCTACTAAATTCAACATATATAACTGCGTTTAAAATCAAACGCGACAACAAATCTAGCCGTGTGCTTGAGATTGGGCAGCACCACCGGCTATTGAAATCACCGTTGAAAACACGCGAGCGGGATCAGCGGAGACGCGACACCAAAAGGCTCGTTGTGCTAAAATTTATATCGCACACCGATTCGAATTATATAACATAAGGCGTTGGGTCTGGATTGACGGTGTAGTGGGTATGTTTATCTCGAACATATTAGCGGCGCGACAATATTTTACTTTCTGTCCAGATAAATAATAATTTTCAAAAGAAAATGGCAGGTATTTATGTACTAAAATATTATTTTAATTTTCCTGTAATTTTGCTGTGTGCTGCAGCTCCTCAGCACATATATACCAGCCGCCACTGCTTCACTACTTAAGTCCGTTTTACTTTACATGATACTTTCACATGTCTAAGTGCTGCCTATATGCTTTCTCATGAGCTCGCCTTCTACTTAGTTTCGCCTTAAACTTCTTTTTTCTTCAAACGTCAGTAAATCCGTCATTACTCGACTATGTAGGCGGCCGTGAAGTTTCGTTTT
>JAEQML010056385.1:0-34117 GCA_016904865.1 Pissodes strobi
TGAAAGTACTAACTCTAGAGGTATAACATCATACATCAAATATGCTTAGAATTTAAAATAGAATCCAAAAATGTAATAAAATATAGGGTGTTTCATTGAAAAAATATAACTTTGTTTGATCACCCTGTATATAAAAGTGTCGATTAAAAAATATTAAAAAAATAAAGATGATTTTACTAGGAACAACTTTTGTATTTCATTTTTTTTTGCAACCCCCGCCGTTTTCGAGATAAGGTATAGGCCCTTCTTAAACGGGTCACCCTGTACAATAATTGTTTTTCTACAGCCGTGCGAAAAATAACTAATTACTAATTTCAAATGAAATCGCAAAATCCACGAATGCCGCGGCATCCTTATTTTATGCTCTAAAGCGTACATGGAAAAGAAAATTCTCACTTTTTCCGTCGAGTGTGCTATGAATAGTCATGGCCACCAAAAGTATAAATAAAAGACAGTCGTGCGTTTGTTACAATTTTATTGCTCTAAATATGCCCGAATATAATATGCGAAAAATGACAAGTCATTTGTAAATTTCAGAATAAGTATAGAGGAAAATGTGCATTTAATTTTAAAAAATGCTATAGAAAAAGTTATGTGTATTTTTTGAGCGCAAAGTAGGTTGCCATTGTAGAAAGGTTAACGTGCTCCGTGTAACTAGAAAATATATATATATACCTAAACTGTAACTACGACACTGGCTAACACAAACAACTCATCTGACACGACCACGAGCGACGAGCCAACACTGTCGAATTTGATAGATTTTAACCCAAAATGGCGGCCTGCGCGAGGAAATGCGCATACCGTTCAAGTTTTAAGAGTTGGATAGCTGATTGTTTGGTAAGCTGTGGTTGGAGTGTCCACAGTCGCGGTGGCCGAGTGCGCATCGGTATTTTTAATAGACTGTTAAATTAAAAATTAATTTCCACTTCAAAATCCTCCCTAAATTCGTCCGCAGCCATGGCTATCGCCCCAAGAAAGGCCGAAATTTTGGATTTTCATACAATTTCGCCATTTAAAATCGTTTTTAGACGATAAAAAAGCATATTTTAAATTAAACGAACTGTCAAAAGTATTAATCAGATGCCCAGACGTTTAAAACAATATTAACTCATGGCCCTCTTCTAAAATTTGCACGGCACTTTTCCAAATCAAAGGATGCCGCCGCAAGGTGACTAGCTGGTAGGGAATAAGCTGTGGCAACGGCAAAAAATACATTATTTCTCGGTGTGGCACAAAGCTATTAAAAAATTATAATAATATTAATAAAAAATAATATAATACTTATTAATATTTACTACTAGTGTTAATTATGGAAGCAGTTAATATAATTTGTGTCATATGCAGACGCGATATTTGCCAAAAAACCATAAAATGCATTGTCATAATTATGTAGTTAAAAATATTTCAGTTGTTTCGATTTTTAATGATAACTTGTCTAGCATAAATCACGAAGAGGCAGACACAAAAATTATACATCATATACGCAAATCAATGAAGACAGTCTGAATATCTTAATTAAATCATCAGATACTGATATTTTAATTATAATGCTTGGAAATATGGACCATTTATCTGGTGACTCATTGCACAGTTTTATGGAATAGGGTGCTGGAAATAAAAAAAGATGCATTGCGATAAGCGAACTTTATACCAAACTTGGACCATCTTTATCATTAAGTTTACCAGCATTTAATGCACTGACCGGTTATGACTACAATCCATCATTTTTCAAAAAAAAAGAGAAAAACGGCCCTTTTCAATTCTTAAGAAACATTTAGAATATCAAAAAGCTTTCAAAAAACTTAGGAGTGCTTATATAACAGGGCGTCGCGTCGCAGTGAAATTTTTCCAATTACTGAAAATTTTGTCTGTGAAATTTACGGCAGCAAAGGAGTTGCTGTTAACGAAATAAGATATAATAAATTTATGATCACTTATAAACCAAAAAATATGAATGAACCGTTTAATAAAAAATATTTAAATTACGATTCATCGAATTTACCACCATGTCAGTCCGAATTACATGAGCATTTTCTACGCGCACAATATTATAACGAGTATATGGAGTTATACCAATCTTAAAGTAACTACAACGTTAACACCAGAGCCAGAGAATAATGGATAGATTATTGATGATAATAAATATATATACAACCGGTATGAGGATAACACCATCCATATATGATGCTCTTTACAATCCGATCAATGTAATTACATTGAGTCAGGTAAATAACTTTTGTGTTTTATTTGTACGCATAGTGTTTGTATGTTAAAAAAAATCCCTCATTCCATTTTATTAATATATATTTTTTTCTTTTCCAGAAAACGATGAAACGATAGATGATTATCATTTTGATTCAGAAGATGAAGACTAATAGTTGCCATAATAATGTACAAAGACCTATGGAAACTAATAAGTTTCAATAAGAAATAATTGTTAACATAAATAAACATTTATACTTAACATATAACTCTGTTTTTCTTTAATTTCAGTAATCCTTCATTGTATCTTCGTAATAAAATACAGCATATTCTCTCTTTCTGACATTCAAACTTGAACAAGTCTGTTGCGCTCGCGCTCCCATCGAGCGTCTTGACTATTATATAGGCGTCTGGCAGACACTTGCAACCGTCAAAATAGGCTGGCTGTTTACATGTACTTTTTAAATTATTGATAGAATATGCCCTTAAAATTTCAACCTTGTGGGAGCAGATTATGAATTACTATCCCGATGACAACTTTGCTATCGTCTGGCACTTACTTGCCCGATAATAAATGGTAATTTAAAAATTTTCTAGCTTTGTGGGAAACGGGTTACTCGAATGGTTCACTAGCTCTCCTACTATATCTCTTATGGTCAAAATACGGTGCACCTGAGCACGTTTGCTATTTCCATGAATGTTTAATTTTTGTTTAGATATTTTAGTTTTGGTTAGTCTTGGTGTGTTTTGTTCGTTTATTGGGTTAGCTGAAATGTCTAGTTGTAAAAATTTTCAATCCTGTGTATGTTTTACTCAAACGTCTAGTTCTGGTGTTTCAGCATCACCTTATAGATGGAAAGTTTACTTTCAAGACGTGCAGCATAAAAGTGAATTTTCTTAAATCCAGTTCTATTTGCTTGGGTTTATTATGTAATATTTTATTATATGTAGGTTAGTACGGCAATTATAGTGTCGTTATCAAAAAGGAAAATCATTTATTCTCGCAGATTCATAAGATTTAATAGAAAATACTTACCAGCATTCGTAGACACATTTTGTCATCAACTGGTGAATTGCACTGAAGACAGGATTTGGAGCCTGGGTCAGGTTGATATTGCCCCCCTGGACACGTTTTGCAAAATGCTTCGTCGTCGTTGCTATACGTTTGTGGTGGACATACAACTAAAAATATTACTACTAAATTTATTGCTTAAAACTTATTTTATGCCTTCATAACATCATGGAAATAGTACTCTGATAAGATAGAAAATAAATCCAGATTCAGCAAGAAGAATTCAGAAAAGTCCAAACAGGAGAACGTTGTTGTAGTATTGTATGAAGACACCTTGTAGGTTACAATTCTAATGTATCGATTGAGTTGCTTTAATAATGATCATTAGTGACTAGATAATATTTTATTAAATAATAAACTTGGTTAGCTTGAAAGCTAGAATCGATTGACATACAAAATGTAAAAGTAAACTATAATAAAAACAGTAAACATAAGTCAATGTACTACTTGGTCTAATTATTCGAAGAACCTTTAGTGAAAACATAAAATATTACATGGCCATCCTAGCAGCTCTAGACCTGCCCGCTCCGCTACTTAATTAAGAATAAATGAATTATAGGTACCAAAAGATGAAGGTATTATTGCTCAAACTGCAAGTGAAGATGCCATTGCGAATTCATAGCTCATGGATTCTCTCTCTTCGAATGGTTATTGATGATACTAATGGCGACTGTCCTTAATTTTTTTTTATACACGATACCAGTGTTCAAAAACCATTTGAAAATGTTTTTAAATCTAGCAATTTAATTTGTATTATATTAACATTTCACGTCATTGTGTTTCGCATTCCAAAGAAATCAAAGAATGTCTCTTAAAAACCTCGGCGATGCTCCCAGCGCAATCTCTTTGCACCCGGCAACATGATCCAAGGAAACAGTTTTCTTTGTATCATGACTCGGCAAATTCAACAGAAGCAGTCCTGCATCGAACTGCATAATTCGTGCTAGGCCAATGACCTCAACGTATTTCGCAACCCAAGGCCGTGTCAGCTGCAATGCAGAAACGCATTCGGCCAATTACTGTGCTTTCACAGCGAAAACGGAAGCAATCAGTTTATTTTCGCTAAATTTCCGATCTATACTAATCGATTTTTATAAAAACTAGTTAACGTATTTCGACCAGAGTTGTGTTAAAATTCATTAGTTTATTTTAGACAATCGCCGATGTTAAGTTTTGTATAACTTCTCTGTATTTACATTATTTGTCCTTTTTATTTCCGTAGTGATGTAACTTCTCACGCCACAAGGGAATGAGACAACGCGTTCTAGTTGATCTACTTCTCACGTTCTAGAATTCAGTCGCTTCTCGACCCCCAACCCAGCAAGCCGCGCTGAGTGCGCGCTCCCGGTGGCATGGCCGCCGGCCACGCCATGTGGTTTCCCGTGTTGAGAACTCCCAATTTCTCAAGGTTCACTCTCTCAAACGGCATTCATGGTACTCTGTTAGTGCGATATCTCATCGTAGTCGTCTTAAGCCTACAAGGAAAATGCATTTATTGGCTCCCTGCCAACTCCGGCAATTAACTCTCTCAAAGGCATACAAGTAAAAGGCATTTATTGGCTCCCGACCAACTCCGGCAATTAACTCTCTCAAAGGCCTACAAGTAAAAGGCATTTATTGGCTCCGGACCAACTCCGGCAAATGCGACATATTTGTCGTCTAAAGCAGGACGCCCACAGTATCGGCACAGACCGGCTCGGCACGGCCAGCACTGCCGGCATTCGTTATTAAGCAGGACGCCCACTGAATCGGCACAGACCGGCCAGCACGTCCGGCATAAGTTGCTATGTACGTTATTAAACGAGGCAGCGCCCATTTAATCGGAACAGCGCGGAACGGCATCTCGTTTAATAACGAATGCCGGCAGTGCTGGCCGTGCCGAGCCGGTCTGTGCCGATTCTGTGGGCGTCCTGCTTAAAACGAGATGCCGTTCCGCGCTGTTCCGATTAAATGGGCGCTGCCTCGTTTAATAACGTACATAGCAACTTATGCCGGCCGTGCTGGCCGGTCTGTGCCGATTCAGTGGGCGTCCTGCTTAACAGCAATTCACTGCTTATCCCAATCCAATTTCTCGGATCCAAGTAAGTCCATGCCATCCCGGTATAGCGTGTTTCAGAGACCTACAAGTAAACGGCGTTCCTGGCACTCGGCCAATATTCTCTCTGCTTTAGCAATATAACCGACACTTATATCGCTATGCGCAAACTCCGGATGGCTTTGTACCGTTTAAAATCGCTGCAGAACAAACCTAATATAAAGTTTCCCATAAGTGCTATTCCATTACAGGGAGTTTTGCCTACCTACGCGACCTACGTAGCGTGTTTTAGAATCCATTGTAGCGTGTATAAAAAACCGCATTTCCACAAAACAAGTTATTTATGCATATGACTGCATAATTTTCTCAATCCACTTCAACTTGAGGTATTCTTATTTGCAAGAAGTTGAAGTACATTGTATATAGAAGCTAAAAGTGACATTTCCTGTGATGGAAGATAAACTGCTGAACGATTGAACATTACTCGTCAATTGGTGAATATATTGCACATATTAGCTTATTGTGGACATTAAGGTAACACTAATCATTTTGTTATTGCTTGTATATTACTATATTTCATTGCCGCGTTATCTCAGTTAACCAACCTCATACTGAGTGGTTCCGCAGGAACTTTAACAATCATTTAACTGTACTTAGCTGCAACATTGTGTTTATAATCATATACTTGATTAGGATTACAATTGTTTATGCAATGCTTTAGTTTTTAAAGGTATTATTCTTCTGATATTGTGCAAGGTCGATACCTAGCACCGACAGATATTGTCCATTTCATCAGTGGCGGCTCGTGGGTCTATAAAGTGGGAGGGCGCAGAGGTAGAAAGGTAGGCCAATGCCCGCTGCAAGTGCCGCCGGAGGCTAATCCGCCAACGGCGGAAAACTTTCGGGGTGCCACGCCCAATTTTCGCCCAAAAGTCGTTAAAATCGTTAAAAAACATAGTCGTGGGGTTCCTTGCGACCAATATGTTTATATTTTAGAATAAGAAGAATTTAGAAAAAACGAATAAAAAACATAAACATGACGATAATGTTGCATGTAATTGTAATAAGCATATAGTTATTTCGTTTTTAAATATAAATATATAATAGTATATTATTTTATATGGAGGAAAAGTGATACTTTTCATGGCGCGCTCGTGTTTAACAGCCTAACGGAGTGAGGCTGTTAATAGAGAGCAAGCCATGAAAAGTAACTTTTCCTCCAAATAAAATATGCTGTTTTTTCTTCAAATGTCGACAAATTAATGCAAAAACATTTCTTTTTAATAGTAATAATATATAATTATTATTAAAGATAAGTGGGTTCGCCAGGCGGCTTAGACCGGTGTCGGTGAATAGGCACAGGTTGTTGCTATAGTAATGTAACATAAAGCTGTCAGTGGACACTGTCAACAATAATATTTTTTTTAAGATCGCGTCTCCGATTGCGTTTTAATTCCGTATTGATAAGCAGTTATTGGGTAAGTTCGATTAAATAATAACCAATTTGTTCCTAAATTAGTGATTTTTAGAAATGCAGTCACAAATTGAGTGATAAATACTAATTGTAGTTTAATAAATCTTGAGTTGTTGATGCTAATTTTGTTGTCTGTTTGTATTGTATCTATGTTGCTATGACAACACTTTTACCTCCGCCGCCGCCGGCGGAAAAGTGAAAAGTGAAGCTCCGGCGGAGGAAAAACGAAACTTCACGGCCGCCTACACAGTCGAGTAATGACGGATCTACTGACGTTTGAAGAAAAAATATTTTAATAGTTTCCTACTAAATTTTTAATAATTAACAACAAACACGACCAACAGAATTAACAGCATCCTTCCCCGCTTGACCGTCTGTTATTAATTATATAGGTAAGTCCGAAAAACGCAAACGTAAATCGAACCGAATATGGAACTACTTGATTGACCCAAAATACTGAAATAAAGTGCATTCTTTATTTTTTACCGCCCGTCGGCCAGCATCGACAATTTGTCCAATAGGAAGCCGACAACCTGTCTAAAAATAGCATGTGTCGCATGAATACCGAAAATATTATTAATTTGTTGACCTATTTTTTAGATATTACCACGTTAATGAATTCCTCATAATTTAGAGGTCTGTTTTTTAAATACCACTGATGAATTCATTTTAACAAAATAATTTGCCGTAACTTTCTATTAAACAAACACTAAACAAAAATAAAATGGTTCAAAGTACTTATTCGGAATTACCTACGTTAGTTTAGCATCGTCAATCTTCACTATATTATTTCTCTAGTCAAAACAAACGCGACAAGTGGTAAAAATCACAGATTACAGATCAAAGGAAAGCCGGCACGGGGACGCAATAAGAATGTGTACGAATCGGCAGTGGCGTAGCTAGAAATGTGGGCGCCGGGGGGCGCCTAAAACAAACCTATATTTTGTGTATATACGCAAATTAATCAAAAATAATACATCATAATATTAAACGTATATTTTTGAAGTGAAACTTCTTAACGCGCGCCGGGAGTAAAATTTGAAGGTCGCGATCCCGACACACGGCGGGCGAGCAGGCAGAGAACGGAAAACGGTCACGGACGTTTATTGTGATATCTTTGTTAGTTTACAAGATAAAAATACGGGATATGCTCTATTACCTTGTCAAGACATAAGAGAAACTTTTATGAAGAATAGTTTTTTTTTCATTTAGGCCTTTCCTTTTTGTTAATTGAGTAATACCTATATTTAAAAAAACTTCTTTTTAACCAAATCCGTTAAGATATGTATAAGGCTAGGGCGTTTAATTATTGTGATATCTTTGTTAGTTTACAAGATAAAAATATATGGTTTGCACTATTACCGTGTCACGACATAAGCGAAATTTTATGAAGAATAGTTTTTTCATTTAGGCCTTCCCTTTTTGTTAATTGAGTGATATATTTAAAAAAACTACTTTTTAACAAAATCCGTTAAGATATGTATAAGACTAGGGCGTATAATTATTGTGATATCTTTGTTAGTTTACAAGATAAAAATATGGGATTTGCTCTATTACCTTGTCAAGACATAAGCGAAACTTTTCTGAAGAATAGCTTTTTTTGATTTAAGCCTTCTCTTTTTGTTAATTGAGTGATATATTTAAAAAAAAACAACTTGTTAGCCAAATTTGAGGCTAGGGCGTTTAAGTTTAAGAAGTTTCACTTCTGATATGCGCACATAGTGCACACGCTTTTTTTTATTTACAGGAATATGAATATAAAATATATAAACGGCAACCAACCAACAGGTACATACATATTTAAATATAAACGTAAACTAAACATCTGTAACCTTAATTAATTAATTAAACATTGGAGTCTTTCTTCGGTTTTAAATCGGCGTAAATTGATCGATTATTTGATCAAAATTAATTTTTGAACAAATTCATTTTCTACGCTTAGTATTGCTAGGCTATTTAGACTTGTCTGGCTAATGGTACCTCCTAAATACGAAACTCTAAAAAACACATACTTTTTACGACCGAAATTTTCGGAATTTTTGTCGCATGCCGCCTTACGCAGCGTTTTTATAAATTTGCATGTACCAAATGCCGTGCCGCCGCCGCGCCGGGATGCATATTTACACATCCTAACATACGACGGCACCAGGGTGCTGAAATCGGTTAAGTTTTGTAAGCGTTTGTAGCGCTGAAAAAGCTATCGCGCCATGTCTTCGCGATGCAATCAATTTGCGGCAAGAGCCCTCGTGGTCGAGAGGTCTAGATGGTTAGGTCTCAATTCGGCGGCTATCGGCGGCCTGGGTTCAAACCCCGTTGCTGTTTTTATATTTTTAGGGTTTCTAAACAGTTTTTTTCTTGATTTTGGGTACGTTTTGCGTTAGTTTGGGTTAGCACCTGGTTAGTTCCCTATTCTTGAGTCGCCGTAGCGAGCGAAGCGAGCGGAGGGCCATGCGAAAAGTGAAATATTATATAACAGCGTGTTCCAGGTGCCCAAATCAGTGAGCTTTTGTAGCGCTTCAAACGCTTACACAACCTAACCACTGCCATTGTATGTGAGGATGTGTAAATATGCCACCGGGATATAATATCTTTATTCCACATAGAATAAATAATAAATACCTGACACAAAATGTATTGGTTGGGTAAAAAGTTTAATACATGTCTTTGATTGTATTATAATTTAATTAATTTAAAAACTCAGTTAAGCTCATGAGCATTGTTAACATTAGCATATTTATAAATTCGGAGCGGCGCCTAATTTCTCTTGGCGCCGTGGGGCCTTGCCCCCCCTGGCCCACCCGGTAGCTACGCCACTGCGAATCGGCCATTCCAGGTGGCGGTGTAACCAGCCGTTGCCATAGCAACCTCGTAAACAAAATAGAATACAACGTGCTTTATGGCCATCTGTGACGTAAAATCAGGACGCGTGAACCTGGGCGAATGTTAGTAAAGTGCTCTAGTACTTTAGTAGATAATTAGATAATGGTAATGCTAAATATGCTGAAAAATGTACAAATAATTATTAATATTATTATTGGCATAATAGGAATAGGTGTCTAATATTTTATGATTTTTTTTATGGAATTTTTAGAGGGCACGTGCTCCTGTGCCCCACGGCAGGGGCCGCCACTGCATTTCATAGCACTGACTAGATACAATAATGTAATGTTTATATTTGTTTATATTTGAGTTTTCAGGTAAAAAAACATATTAAAATATTTATATAACGCTAAAGGTTTTTGTTTTATTTACAAATTCACTTTAGAACTAGCCCTTATTGTAATTTATAGTGCCTATGCGCCTATTCTCTGTTTGTTTATAAAATCGACCAAGATTGAATCTACAACACTCATGCCCGGTTTCTGAAGTATCAGATATCTATTGTATAAAGTTATGAAGTCTATAATTACAATTGTATTAACAATCGTTGTCATAGGAAATATTTGAAGAATAAAGTTATCCATACTTTGAGAAACTGGGCATAAGTGCCAGTTTCTCAAAGCCCGAATAACTTTATTCCTTGAATAATTGCCATAGCTACAATTATTGTATTAACAATCGTTGTCGTAGGAAATATTTGAAGAATAAAGTTATCCATACTTTAAAAACTGGGCACAAGGCATTCAACACAGTGCCATATGAACAGCTTTTGAATGTTCTAGAACATTACCTTATTATTATTATTACCTCTCAAAATTGACAATTGGTTCCCTAGAAATGATAAAAGCAGGTGTTCAACAAGGCAATATTTTGGACCCAATATTGTTTATAACCTATATAAACTCACTTTTGGACATGGAGCTATAAACTCACTTTTGGACATGGAGCTTCAGGGTGAAGCTGTCTCATACGCTGATGACACATCCCTGATTTTTAAGGATGAAGTTAAATAAAAAGTTATAAATAGGATTTACCGCGTTTAAATTACCTAGAAAGCTTCAAACTCTCATTAAACTTAGAAAAAACAAACCACATTGCATTTTTTCCGCATTTTGACAACATTTTCATTAATAAAAATAACTCAATTAATACTTGTAAAAAACAAAAAAATATTGGAATATTAATCGACCAACACTTGAAATGGATACATCATATTAACTATGTAGTAACCAAGATAAGAAAAGTTATTTAAAAATTTTACGACAAATTCTAAATGAGAAACTAATATATAAAGCTCTAGTCGAATTTCCATTACGATATGATATTTCAGCATGGGTAGGTGCCTATGGAACAACCTTAAAATCACTACAGGTTGTTTAAAATTGTGCATTAAAAGTTATCCTCAATAAAAACAAAGTATACCAAACAATGCCACTATATTACGAAAAACTTTTTAATATCCAACAACTTTATCTGGTTGCATTACATGCACAGAAAAGACAACATATCTAATGAAAGTGTAGCAATACGAAGGAGCCAAGAGACCTTAAGCCGTAAAATTGTTATTTATCCCTGCATAAAAATTCTATAATCTGTTAAAAGTACAACTCGGACATACATTTTTAGTAAGAACCCCAAAGAATTTATTTATAAATACTCTTTAAAAATATCATTGAAATGAATGGGCAATTAGCAATACCATTGTTTAAAGACCATGGCAATACTAATGACTTATATCTTGTTATAATTGGGAATATAATTTACCTATTTGAAACTAATGCTTTGCTTAATAAATAAATTGATATCTTTTTACTTACCACATACGCTTTGCTTTTCCTTCTCCAGTCCAAAACCAGCAGAACATGAAACAACAATTTTTGGCGGTTTAGTGTAAACTGAACTTCCTACTTTTCCATTTAGATGAGGAGTAAAGGCTATTTGATGCAACTCGTCGAGTTCAGAGTACACTACAATTGAAATAGTAGGATATAGTTGGTTTATTTTTGACTAGGTGATTTACTTACATTAATAATAATTAATAATAAAGATATGAAAAATAGTGATTTTTGAGTTAAAATATAAAGACTTACAACTTTATTGGCGATTAATTACCTAGCAATTTTATAATAGCGGTTGCCCCAGAACCGCGCTGTCGGGAAAGAATAGTAGCAAAAAATATATATAGTTAGAGTTCATTGCTACATTTTGAAAATAATTTTCTTTATGCTTGGACAGTTTATTATAGCGGATATAAAGTGGTACTTTATTCTACTATTGCAATATAGTATTGTATGATATAAGTGTATAAGAGGGCCTTTAAAGCACGCGCGACATATTTCAAAACACGACGCGCAGCGGAGTGTTTTGTAAGTCGCAAGGGCTTTAAAGGCATATTATACACGTATATCATACGCTATTTTTTATTACGAATGCATCATAATCTCAAAAATGTTTTAAATATTAAGCTTAAGGGATATATTGACGAATAGATTAATCTGTCACATTTGACATGATCAAATATTTCTATAGCAACCTTTAAAAAAGTAGGCGCATCATAAACATCATTTTATGCACGCTGCAGCGTGCGATAAATCGTTGATTATGATGCATGCGTAATAAAAAAGTAGTTATATTTTATTATAATTTCTGATATTGAAATTAAAATACCTAAAGTCTATTCCATTCAAGTTGATAGCACATAGTCATAAATGAATGGTAAACCATAGGCATAGCCTAAAGAAAACTATAGCCGCGACACTCGGCTCGTTTAGTGGGGTACGGAATCAAATTTTCTCCGTGAAGCTCAGTGAAGGGAGGACACCACGCAGTTGGAAATCGATGCCAATCATACGCGCTTACCTGGGCCGGAGTGCAATAAATTTTCATATGAATTAAAATAGAAAAAGATTCGTTGTTTGGGTAAATAGACGATACGCATAACGTATTGTTTTGTTTGTATGTTATATAAATAAGTTAATGTTTATGTGTTAAAATTGGAAAAGAACGGCAGAATTATGCAGCTAGTTAGTTTGTTTATTTAAACTTAAAATTGATCATAAGGTATCGGAATCGGTTCAAATGACTAAAATAAATTGGAACTAACTGAAACCAACCGAAAGTTAATTGAACGACTAACCAAAGTTAGCCAAAAGTAACCATAAGCTCCAAAACAGGCTAAAACGTACCTATCGTAATAGGTTACAAAAATTAAAATAAGTTAAAACTAATCAAAACGAAAGGAATTTAAGCGACTAACCAAAAATATTAAATTTGCTTATAACGTATAGGAACCGATTCAAATGACTAAAATAAATTGGAACTAACTGAAAGTAACCGAAAGTTGATTGAATGACAAACCAAAAGTAACTAACAGCACAAAAACGGACTAAAACGTATCGGAACAGATTAAAAATGTTAAAGTAAATTAAAACTAACCCAAATTAACCGACTATTGGCAAGTAACCAAAGACATTAAAATTGGTTATAACGTATCGGAACCGGTTCATATGATTTAAATAAATTGAAACTAACTGAAATTAACCGAAAGTCGATTGAACGACTAACCAAAAGTAACCAAAAGCACCAAAAGGGCTAAAACATATCGTAACAGATTAAAATTATTAAAGTAAGTTGAAACTAACCCAAATTAACCGAATTTTGGCGACTAACCTAAATTAATTAAAAACATTTAAATTGGTTATAATGTATACGAATCGATTCAAATTACTAAACTAAATTAAAACTAACTGAAATTAACCGAAAGTCGATTGAACGACAAACCAAAACTAACCAATAGCATCAAAAAGGGCTAAAACGTATCGTAACAGATTAAAAATATTAAAATAAGTTGAAACTAACCAAAATTAAGCGAATTTTGACGACTAACTTGAATTAATTCAATAACTAAAATAAATTGAAAATAACCAAAATTTGATTGAAAGACTAACCAAAACAAACCAAAAGTAACTAAAAGTACCAAAACGGGCTAAAACATATCGGAATAGCTTAAAAATAATATTAAGTAAGTTAAAACTAACCCAAATCAATTCAATTTTGGCGACTATCCTAAACACTAAAATTGGTAATAACGTATCGGAACCTAAAGTAATCGATAGTTGATTGAACGACCCAGTTTTGGCGGCTGACCAAAACTAACCAAAAATATTAAAATTGGTTATAATGTATCGGAACCGGGTTCAAATGACTAAAATAAATTAAAACTAAACGAAAGCTGATTGAACTAACCCAAACTAACTAAAAGCACCAAAACGGACTAAAACATATCATAATAGGTTACAAAATTTAAAGTGCCCAAAAATAATCGAAAATTAATAATATGGAAACATTCATAAAATATATACGAAGGGTACAGGGGAAAAACGATCTAAGCGCCATTTCCATAGGAAACTGTTATTATTGATTTCGCAGAAAATTTTATTCTTGATAAAAGTTGGTGCTTGGAAAAAAAACTAAATTTGACAATGTTAAATTAAGACTAAGTATTACAGGGTACTTAAAAAATACAAAAATGGTGGTTAAAAAAACAAAAACTTAGGAATATCGGAAAAGCTTCTACAGGAAAAATAAAGCTCCTATTAAGGTAAAAATAAAAGTCAAATACCATTTTTTCCAAAAGTGCATCGTTGCTGAAAAAAATAAGGACAAAATTAAGAAAAAGCGAATTTTTTCAGTAATTGAAATGGATTTTCTTCGCAACGGTGCGGTGCATTTTTGGAAAAAATGGTATTTGACTTTTATTTTTATCTTAATACGAGCTTTTCATTTTTTAACCATCATTTTTGTATTTATTGAGTACTCTTTATAACTTATCTTTAATTTAGCATTGTCAAAATTAGCTTTTTTTTCAAACACCAACTTTTATCAAGAATAAAATTTTCTGTGAAGTCAATAATAAAAAAGTTTCCTATCGAAATGGCGCTTAGATCATTTTTCCCCTGTACCCTTCATATGTATACACATTTTATAGAAATAACATGTTTTTAATTTTTTTATTAGTCTTACAACCATTTCATCATTTATCCATGTTGATTTCAGTTTGACAATATAATTGAATTATATTTCAATATAAAAGGTATCAAAAGAGCGGGACATATTTTCCGATTCTCGAATTCTTCTAAAAATTCTAGATACATTTCATGTAGCATGTCGAATAGCCTCCTTTCCATTTAAAGAATTTGATCTGTTTAACTTAGCGCGAAACGATTTGCATCTTCTTATCTTAGTTATTTAGTAATTATCTAGATATACGAAATTTTCGGTTTGGTGGGGAGTATTTTCCAGGTTGTGGTTATGTGGAAGATAAGAAAGTGCAAAACATTTCGTTTGACAATAAACAGTTCGTATTCTACCATAAAGGCGTAAGTCTCAAAAACATTGTTTTTGCTGGTTGTTTTTCGTAAAAGTCGATCGTTATCCACATATATCCATTATTTCAGATTTGATCAGCACCTTGATATCATTTTGATTCGCTGTACCTTTTTTGGTTTTAAAGATACCAAGGTAAACAAAAGAGCAAAATGTAGGGTTGGTAGCCAAGTTTTTTCTAGATTACATATAAAACAAACACCAATAATTTTCTGACATAAAAGCCTACTTTATATATTTTTTAAATAGAACACCCTGTATATTACTAAATTTTTGGACTCTCTAGTGAAATCAAAACACATGTCGTGTATAATATCCTATACCTATCTTTAGCTGTTTACGAAATATTGACAGTTGAAAGTCGGGCATTTTGACAGGCTCTAAACCGCACGAGATCAAAGAAAACGGTTTGCACATTTCTATCTTAGGTTTTTATAAGCTATCGAATGACAGTGGCTTTCAATTTAACCGGAGGTTTAAAAGTTCCGGTCAATTTTATTCGCGGGTTAAATTCAAAGTTACTGTCATTTGATAGCTCATGACAACCTAAGACAGGAATATGCAAACCGTTTTCTTTGCTCTCATGCGGTTTAGATTTTAAAGCCTATCAAAATGTCAAAATGCACGACTTTCAACTGTCAACATTTCGTAAACACCTAAAGAAAGATAGGTATAAGATATTATACACGAAATGTGTTTAGACTTCTCTAGATATTCCAAAAATGTAGTAATATACAGGGTGTTCCATTTAAAAAATATAGAGTAGGCTGATATGTCAGAAAATCGTTAGTGTTTTATTTTACATGTAACGTAGAAAAAAATTTGGCTACCAACCCTACATTTTGTTTAACTTGATATCTTTAAAAAGAAAAAAGTTACAGCGAATCAAAATGTTATCAAGATAAATTGAACGCACGGTACAGGTTGCTCCGATTTAGCGTAATTGTGCACTTCATGCATAAACTAGTTCGTGAACTATAGCCAGATCAAAAATTTACTTTCATTTCACCATCTTGACAATATTTTTATCTAGCGAATAAAATGAAAAAGCTGTTACGAAAAATTGTGCAGGTTGCTAAGAATCTATATTTTTTAGAAGCTTAGAAGAGAACAACTTGATAAATCAAAATTTTCAAAATTATTATTGCAGATCTTCACAAGTTCGTCTAAAACCGTAACTAATTGCAAAATAAAATCTCATATAAAAAAACTTTTGTTGTGTATAGATCTTGTTGATATTTAAAGATTAACTTGGAGCATATATTCTATTAGAGTTAGTATATTCAGCATTCAAGAATGCTGTACTTACTACAAGTAATCCACATTCGCCATTCTTAATTTCACTTCAAAAGACATTTTTAACTATTTCTTTCAGGTGTAATGTTTAAATAAATATCCGGCTCTCTTTATGCAGATTTTTGGATCAAAAAATGGGTCTACTCGAAATAAACAGTATTTTATAAATCATATATTTTGTGATGAAAGTTTAAATAAAATAATAGGGCAGAGTAACAATTTTAGTATATAACGTCCCAAAAAATTTTAGTACGGCTCACTTCACTAATGATTGCCGGGGGGTTGACGTCAAGTTAGATTTATTTATTTCCTCCCCACTACATAGTGATAAAGTTGGTCCTCGCTTCTCAAAGGTGCCGCGCTTGAGTGTCGCAGCTATAGTTTTCTTTAGGCTATGCCATAGGCGTGATAGTAATACCTGCCAGTCCTGCCACACCGGTAAACTACTTTGGTGTAAATGAAATTCCAGATACTTCGTAACTGGGTTTCGTAGGCGATTGTACAGGGTTATTCATTATATTTTGACACCCACCTGCAGCCGTAGCTACAGCTAATACAAAAAAAACTTTAATTCAAAAGTTGTATGGTTTTTTATATATTATCTTTTAGAAATGTCAAAAGAAAAAAATTGCCTGTCAAATGTCAAAAACCGAATAACCTTAATTTTTTTAAATGGAACACCCTGTATATTATTGCATATTTGGATTGTGCGAAAAAGTCTGGACATATTTCATGAATAATGTCCTATACCTACCCCTAACGGTTTTCGAAATATTGACAGTTGAAAATCGACCATTTGCCACGTTTGACAGCTTGTAAAATCTAAACGGCTAAAGATAGAACAAAACGGTTTGCACTTTCCTATATTGGTTTTTCATAAGCTATCGTATGACACTAACTTTAGATTTAACCAGAGGTTAAAAATCCCGGATAAATTTAACCTTTGGTTTTGTTCTATCTTTAGCCGTTTAGACTTTACAAGCCGTCAAACTTGGTAAATGGTCCATTTTCAACTGTCAATATTTCAAAAACCGTTAGAGATAGGTATAAGTCATTATTCATGAAATATGTCTAGACTTTTTCGCACAATCCAAATATGTAATAATATACAGGGTGTTCCATTAAAAAAAAGTAAGGTTATGCGGTTTTGTGATATTTGACAGGCAATTTTTTTCTTTTGACATTTCTAAAAGATAATATATTGAAAGATATTGGTGAAAATTTGATAGGTAATCAATTATAAACAAATAAACAGAAATAATTATCCTATATACGATAGAGGTTCGGCGCGCTGGACCTGTCTAAAAAGTTGTCTAAGCTGTCTAATGAGCTGTTTAAGCTGTCTAAAAGGCTGTTTAAGCCCCGCTCTAAAATATGATATAGTTCAAGTCGACGATGTTTGTTACTGCGCACCTCCATCGCGGCGGCGGCGGCGGTTTCAGAACGAACCATTGGTATCTACTATTCTATTGCTCGAAAATAGCTTAAAGTACAAACGACATCAGCCGATGATGCTTCAACATCAACTGGACATGTTGTTTCTGTTCAATCCTCTTCAACTGCGAAGAATAGCAGAACTGAGAAAGTAATTCATTTTTCAAGTTGTTCAAATTGTACTATTAATATAAGTGTAAATAAATACAATAGAAATATTTTTTTACGTTTTTTTTTTTGAAAAAATTGACATTTTACTTTTAACACTAGTGCCTTAAAGTAACATTTTTAAGGCTAGTAGACAGTGTTAAAAGTTACATTTTTACCATGTGTGTAGAAAAACAAAATTTGAACCATTCTCTGTTCTGAGACAATTAGAATTAAATTACAGTAACTTGTTTGCAGAGTAGCTGTAAATATCTCGAGACGATTTTTGAATTATTGTCTTATTGCGTGTAAACAAAACTAATATACAAGTACAAATAACGTAAACGTAAAAGTATAAACGTAAATCCTAATCCTAACTAATATTATAAATGCGAATGTGAGTTTGTTTGTTACGCTTTCACGCGTAAAGTACTCAACCGATCATTATGACATTTTGTACAGATATTTTTTAGCTTTTACCCGCGGCTTCGCTTGTGTTGATTTTTACGGTTAATTTTAATCTTATTTTCCACGCGTAAACTACTCAACCGATCATCATGAAATTTCTTACAGATATTTTCAAGAGTATGGTAAAGGACATACTACAGTGTTACCCGCGGCTTCGCTCGCGTTGATGTACTTAAATAACTGTCAAAGATCATTAACATGTAAGATATCATGAAATTTTGTAAAGATATTTAAGAGTATAAAGGACATAGGACACTTTTAGCGTTTACCCACCGCTTCGCTCGCGTTGATTTTTACGCTTAGTTTTAATCCTACTTTCCACGCGTAAACTACTCAACCGATCATCATGAAATTTTTTACAGATATTTTCAAGAGTATAATAAAGGACATATGATAGTTTTTACCCGATACTTCACTCGCGTTGATGTAGGTACTTAAATAACTGTCAAAGATCATTAAAAAGCAAGCTATCATGAAATTTTGTACACATATTTTCAAGAGTATAGAGATTTTGTTACTATAGAAACGTAATGTTATGATTGGTCATTAGGACAGTTTTTACCCTCGGCTTCGCTCGCGTTGATGTACTTAAATAACTGTCAAAGATCATTAAAATGTAAGATATCATGAAATTTTATAAAAGTATTTTCAAGAGTATAGTAAAGGACATAGGACTCTTTTAGCCTTTATCCGCGGCTTCGCTCGCGTTGATTTTTATGGTAAGTTTTAATCCTATTTTTCACGCGTAAACTACTCAACCGATCATCATGAATTTTTTTACAGATATTTTCAAGAGTATAATAAAGGACATAGGACAGTTTTTAGCCGCTGCTTCGCTCGCGCTGATGTACTTAAATAACTGTCAAAGATTGTTAAAAAGTAAGATATCATGAAATGTTGTACAGATATTTTCAAGAGTATAGTAAAGGACATAGGACAGTTTTTACCCGCGGCTTTGCTCGCTTTGATGTACTTAAATAACTGCCAAAGATCGTTAAAAAGTAAGATATCATGCAATTTTGTACAGATATTTTCAAGAGTATAGTAAAGGACAGTTTCTACCAACGGCTTCGCTCGCGTTGATGTACTTAAATTACTGTCAATGATCACTAAAAAGTAAGATATCATGAAATTTTGTAAATATATTTCCAGGAGTATAGTAAAGGGCATAAGACACTTTTAGCTTTTACCCGCGGCTTCGCTCGTGTTGATTTTTACGGTTAGTTTTAATCCTATTTTTCACGCGTAAACTACTCAACAGATCATCATGAATTTTTTACAGCTAT
Source organism: Pissodes strobi (assembly GCA_016904865.1). Lineage (NCBI taxonomy): Eukaryota > Metazoa > Arthropoda > Insecta > Coleoptera > Curculionidae > Pissodes > Pissodes strobi. The sequence continues at coordinate 19,683 of JAEQML010056385.1, forward strand.
TTTCAAGAGTATAATAAAGAACATGGGACAGTTTTTACCCGCGGCTTTGCTCGCTTTGATGTACTTAAATAACTGTCAAAGATCGTTAAAAAGTAAGATATCATGCAATTTTGTACAGATATTTTCAATAGTATAGTAAAGGACATAGGATAGTTTTTACCAGCGGCTTCGCTCGCGTTGATGTACTTAAATAACTGTCAATGATCACCAGAAAGTAAGATATCATCAAATTTTGTAAAGATGTTTTCAGAATTATAGTAAAGGACATAGGACACTTTTAGCTTTTACCCGCGGCTTCGCTCGCGTTGATTTTTTCGGTTAGTTTTAATCCCATTTTTCACCCGTAAACTACTCAACCGATCATCATGAATTTTTTTACAGATATTTTCAAGAGTATAATAAAAGACATAGGACAGTTTTTATCCGCGGTTCGCTCGCGTTGATATATTTAAATAACTGTTTAAAGTCGTTAAAAAATAAGATATCATGAAATTTTGTACAGATATTTTCAAGAGTATAGTAAAGGACATAGGCCAGTTTTTACCCGCGGCTTTGCTCGCGTTGATGTACCTAAATAACTGTCAAAGATCATTTAAAAGTAAGATATCATGAAATTTTGTAAAGATATTTTCAAGAATATAGTAAAGAACATAGGACACTTTTAGCTTTTACTCGCGGCTTCGCTCGCGTTGATTTTTACGGTTAGTTTTAATCCCATTTTTCACCCGTAAACTACTCAACCGATCATCATGAAGTTTTTTACAGATATTTTCAAGAGTATTATAAAGGACATAGGACATTTTTTACCCGCGGGTTCACTCGCGTTAATGTACTTAAATAACTGTTAAAGATCGTTAAAAAGTAAGATTTCATGAAATTTTGTACAGATATTTTCGAGAGTATAGTAAAGGACATAGGCCAGTTTTTACCCGCGGCTTTGCTCGCGTTGATGTACCTAAATAACTGTCAAAGATCATTCAAAAGTAAGATATCATGAAATTTTGTACACATATTTTCAAGAGTAAATTGTGGTCAATGTATACGGAGGTTTTGTTGCTATAGAAACGTAATGTTGTGATTGATCATTAGGACAGTTTTTACCCGCGGCTTCGCTCGCGTTGATGTACCGGGTTATCCAACAAGGACTAGGCAAGACGATTTTTTGACTTTCCCTGTATTTTTATAAAAAAAACTGAAATAGCCATCTTATGTAATTTTCTCCCGCGAATTCGGATATACTCAGCAAAAAAACAATTGAACATCAAATAGAAGTGCTAGAGGTCACTTTGATATTTTTTTAAATGGAACACCCTGTATATTACTAAATTTTTGGACTCTCTAGAAAAATTTAAACACATTTTGTGTATAATATCCTATACCTATCTTTAACTGTTTACCAAATATTGACAGATGAAATTCGGGCATTTCGACACTTTGCCAGGCTCTAAAATCTAAACCGCACGAGATCAAAGAGAACGGTTTGCACATTCCTATCTTGGGTTTTCATATGCTATCGAATGATAGTAACTTTGAATTTAACCGGAGGTTTAAAAGTTCCGGTTAATTTTATCCGCAGGTTAAATTCGAAGATACTGTTATTCAATAGTTTATGAAAACTTAAGATGTGAAAACCGTTTTCTTTGATCTTGTGCGGTTTAGATTTTAGAGCCTGTTAAAGTGTCAAAATACCCGACTTTCAACTGTCAATATTTGCTAAACAGCTAAAGATAGGTATAGGATATTATACACAAAATGTGTTTAGATTTTTCTATTTAAAAAAATATATCAAAGTGATCCCTAGCGCTTTTATTTAATGTTCAATTGTTTTTTGCTGAACATATCCGAATTCGCTGGAAAAAATTACATAAGATGGCTATTCCAGTTTTTTTTTTATAAAAGTACAGGGAAAGTCAAAAAATCGCCTTGTCTAGTCCTCGTTGGATAACCCTGTACTTAAATAACTGCCAAAGATCATTAAAAGTAAGATATCATGAAATTTTGTAAATTTATTTTCAAGAGTATAGTAAGGACATAGGACATAGGACACTTTTAGCATTTACCCGCGGCTTCGCTCGCGTTGATTTTTACGGTTAGTTTTAATCCTATTTTCCACGCGTAAACTACTCAATCGATCATCATGATTTTTTTTACAGATATTTTCAAGAGTGTAATAAAGGACATAGGACAGTTTTTACCCGCGGCTTCACTCGCGTTGATAAACTTAAATAACTGTCAAAGATCGTTAAAAAGTAAGATATCATGAAATTTTGTACAGATATTTTCAAGAGTACCTGTAGTAAAGAACAAAGGACAATTTTTACCTGCGGCTTCGTTCGCGCTGATGTACTTAAATAAGTGTCAAAGATCATTAAAAAACAAGATTTTATGAAATTTTGGACACATATTTTCAAAAGCATATTGTGGACAATGTATACGGAGGTTTTGTTACTATAGACACGTAATGTTGTGATTGATCATTAAGTGTCAACACTTTGGCGTTGAAAATTGTGGAGTTTTCGTAAAGTTGTTGCCGCAAATGTTTAAAACTGTTAAAAAAGTGCCAGAGGTGTAGGTGTAGCATTGATAAGCACTCCTAATTATAACCCAAACTAATCTTATAAATGCGAATGTGAGTTTGTTACGCTTTCACGCATAAATTACTCAATCGAACCTCATGAATTTTTGTACAGATATAGAGTATGGTAAAGGACACTTTATATATATAAAAAATGTTTCTGAAGGGCAAAGGATTGATACTGGCATGATCGTCCGACGAAAAGTTTAAGAAATCTGATTAGAATTCAACGCCATCTGGCGTTCCATTTGAATCGCATTTAACGCCGTCTGGCGTTCCAATAAGTAAATACCGGCGGTCAGCTCACTATTCAATTGAGTAAAGCATCAGCTATTTCGGATGTACTTTTTAAAATAATAAATTTAATAAATGAGAGCTCAATCAACAAAAAGCAATTTAGATAAAAAATAAAATATGATTTTTACTGTTAGTTATAATCCTATTTTCTCTTTATTTATTTGTATTTTTCTGTCATCTTTAAGCAATATGCTTCTATTTTTGAGGTTAGGTGTCTACATCCGTTTATTTTCTTAATTCTTACTCTTTTTTCAGGTTTTTCGACGCGGGCGAAGCCGCGTGTAAAAACTAGTATGTAATATTATATTTTATCAAAATTGTTTGGGGGAGGGTTGATTTTGATTTGGGTGTATAGAGTATTTACTTTACATAAGCGAAATAATCTTAATAATAGATACCTACTGGTGACAGTGAAAAAGAAACTGCATGCTGTCAGCACATGTAAAAGAGGAGTAAGATGTAAAGCAATTTTATGAAAAAGTGCAAAATGACTAAATACCATACATAAATAAATTGCTGATGATAATGGCAGTTGGGAGAAAAGAGTAATGGGGCAAAATACAAACACAAAGAGAACACAGACGACGGTATGGCAATTTATGAAGCAGAAGAAAATGTTCTGAAAATTTGAGTAGAAGGACTACGTGAGAAAACCGACGATATTTATTTGCTATGACAATTCGTTCGAAAATATCGATTATATAATGTAGATTTCTAGGCAAACCTTTTTTAAATCCTAATCACTTAGTGTATTTTTAGAGAATGAACTACCCTATAATTGCTTAAATTATAACTTACCTGGAGTATGTTCAACTATTTCCGAATTTTTATATACTATATACACTACATTTTCGAATACTCTCAGTTTACAATTAATATCACATGAATCATGTAGTGGTAGAACAAAGTCCGAATTCATTTTTGCTTTGAGAGTTACATTGAAGTAGTTATCTTCTTCCTGAAATTAATATCCGATATCATTTGTGAATTTGAATAAATAACATTTTCGAGCATTAGTTTAATATGGAATGTTTATATTTTCGTAATATGCAGGATATAAATGCAATGCTTTCGGCATGTACTGCAACCACAAAATCAGATTTATATAAAGAATGAAAACACCATTTATTACGAACCCAAAAGATGAATCCTCATTTTCCACATACCCATGTGGTCAAACCAGAAAAATATTCAACTGTTTCTATTGTCAAAAAACCCTCCATCATAAGACCATGCCAGAATTCAAAATGATACTTCCCTTAAAACGCAATAACACGGTGATATAACTAATGATTCAAAGCATTTAAAGATCCTTTACGCAAATAGTGCACTATGTAAACATCGACCTCTCCTATTGGTCGATCCATCTCGTATTACGATATGTCTGCGTGATGCAATCGATTTCTCTCAAGAGCTCTCGTGGTGTAGATGTTTAGATCGTTGGGTCTCACCTCGAAAACGCGGGTTCGAACCCCGTTGCTTTTTTTATGATTATGTTTCTAAACAGCTTTTTTTCTTGATTTTGGGTATGTCTTGGGTTAGATTGGGTTAGCACCTGGTTAGTTTCCTTTTCTTGAGCCCCCATAGCGAGCGAAGCGAGCGGAGGGCCATGCGGATCGACCAATGGGAAAGGCCGATTTTTATATAGTGCACTATTTGTGTAAAGGATCTTATAATGCTGATTCAAATATGACCCGGTATAATTATCGGAAAAATAATTTGGGTTAGTTTGGTTTCGGTTACATAATGATCCGAATTATTTGCAAATAATCCAAATACTGGCAAGAAAAACCAAAAGACGAAAACATTTTGCATTATAAGGAATCCAAAATATTTCATATTATCAGATTTTCCTCATTTTACTGTTAGGTCAAGCAGTGGTTGCCGATACTGACGCTGTTGTTTCGTCAAGTGTTTTCATCCGCTTGAGCAACCCAGAATAAAACAGATGGACCTTATTCGAAAAACAAACGATGCCGATTAGATTTAAATATTTCAAGTGAAATTTAACAATATTAAAAGATAATAAGGAAAAACTTATTCTAGTATATCTAGATGACGTTTGTTTGAATTTATTTAATATATTCAGAGAAATTAAAATGTTTTGTTAATTAACTTTTTAGTTTTCAAAAGTACGTATAGTTTGATATTTTAATAATAATAATGATAATAATAATAATAATAATAATAATAATAATAATAATGATAATAATAATAATAATAATAATAATAATAATAATAATAGGTAGTTGAACTTAGGTTCGGCTGCTTTGGGGCGTGACGTCCCCATGTGGACACCCATGAAAATGGAGATCAACCGAAGCCTCGGAGAAAGGTCGCTGCCTGGGAATCGCCATGGTATGTCTGGAGTCGGCGCTGGACATGACAGCTTGCGGGACGGTGGCCAGGTGCTGAGGTGGCGGGCCCCTGCTGCACAACAAGCTACAGCTCCACAACCACAACCAACGACACAGGTGTCACCTAAGAACCCAGATACCGGTCGTTGAGGGTGCTGCGCAGGAACTTCAGCCAGCGCTCACGGGATTACCCAGACGACGCATGAAATGGACACCGTCCATGAATGAATCAATTATGCGTATTTATTTTACGGTAACACAGTTAGTACCAATGAATAAATAATAGGAAGGAAGGAGCAAAATACATATTGACATTTGACCGGAATGGTTCTTGCATATGGCGACCCAGATTACCAGTGGCGTCTCCTAAACCGATTGCGCAACAAAAAATATCTATACTATATATTTATATAGTTTTGTTGTTTATTACTTACTGGTACAGTGATCTCAAAATAGAATATTGTGTAACTAGTACGAAAAGCAAAACATTCCTGGACTTCCAAAGGAGGCCAGGAATGTGCTTTTTCTACGAGTTGCTCATACTAGTAATGCTTTTTTAGTATTTAAACAAAGACTGAGTAAATAAAATGAAAACGAATTTTTGCAAATTTGGGGTGGCATGACAGTATAGTATATTATATTACTCATTCTGATGTTATGTTTTGGTGATTCCTACGTTTTGATGGTATTTCTTGTGTTTAAAGCTATTTTTGCGATTTACTTTGATTTGGAATAATGTTTAGGCATTTGTTTAGTAATATTATTGTAGATATTGCATTAATTCATATAGTGTTTAATTAGATATTTAGTGGTAAAGGTGTGTATTTTGGATTAAAGAAGCAAAGTAAACATGGTTAGTTGTGCAGCTTGTGGCCTTTCTAAAACTCCAGCAAATTCAGAATTTGGAATTACATTTCTAAGTAGGTATTTTACCCCTTACTTTTCTGGTTTTTACCATTTAATAAAGCAAAATAATTATAAATTGTCTAATTGTTAACAAATAGGTGACAGATCTAATTATGGGCGTACCCGTAAAAAATAGCATTAAATATCAATTTTTACAAGAACATTGGACAGTGCTAAAAGTAATAAATAATTTTCTTTTATACTTTACATGTTAAAGTTTATTCTGCCATTAAAATGCTAAAATTAGTTATTTTAATATATTGGGCATTTGAAATGGAAAATTAAGGAAAATATGGTTAGATAATAGTGGGGTAGTTTCGAAGTGTGCTTCTTATTAAGAAATATGTAGGGTATTTAGAAAACGAGTTTTCGCTATTATAAGAGATTTTTGAAAAATTCCTTTTAAGGGTGTTTATATAGGTGAAATGTAACAATAATCCGCCAAGGAGAAACACTCTTCAAAACTAACGCACTATTATCAAACTATATTTTGCTTATTTTTGCATTTCAAATACCCAAATATATTCAAATAACTAATTTTAGCATTTTACTGGCAGTATAAACTTTTAGCACAGAAGAGTCTAGATAGTCAGCGTCCACTTTGTCTCCCGAGCTTTCGCATGCTCAAAAAGTTAAAATTGAAAAGAATTAGGCAAGTCCGAGTTCGGCGAAAATCATCCGTCGGGGGTTTTTGGTGATGAGACGACCGAATCTGGACATTAGAAAGTCGAGGCCCCTAGGGGCGAGGCTGTGCGAAAGAAAAAAAGGCGACTTGACGTCCGAAAGGGTTGACGTTCGGCAGGGTTGTTCGGCGGGCGCCCCATTAGGGGCCGATAATTTGCGACGTCATAAATCATGGTTAGATTTGTTCGGGTTAGTTTGGGTTAAGGGCGAGTTAGGTTTGGGTTAGTTTGCGTTAGTTTGGGTTAGTTTTCGTCAGTATGGGTAGCGCGCTCGTCTCAATGCGCTTGTTTGGCTAGTTAAAGTTAATTTCGATTATTTTTGCTTAATCTTGAATACGGAAGACAAGCGCGCCTAGCGCGCTTGTCTTTACTTTGGTTAATTACAGTTAGTTTGGGTTAGTTTGCGCTACATGGGTCTACCTAATTTGTTGACCATCGAAAAAAGCTGCTGATCGCCCCTTTTTCAAGAGCCTAGAGCCACCAAATTGCTCACGATGATGCTACTCGATAAGACGCTTCTGCTACCACCCTTAACTACCCCCCAACCCCCCTCCAGAATTACACTTCCCTCTTGGTCGGTCAACACGTTTTTATTAAAATGTAGCAGAAGCGTCTTATCGAGTCGCATCATCGTAAGCAATTTGGTGCCTCTAGGCTCTTGGAAAAGGGGCGGTCAACACGTTTTTATTAAAATGTGCAAGAGGGAAGTGAAATTCTGGAGGGGGTTGGGGGGTAGTTAGGGGTGGTAGCAGAAGCGCCTTATCGAGTAGCATCTATGTAGGAAATTTGGTCGCCATACCTTCTGCAAAAGGGACTGGTCAACATGATTTTTAGATGGTCAACAAATTAGATTTACCCATATTACTTATTGTAATACGTGCACGTACGAAATATTTTGCGCGGAAGCTCGGGTGACAAAGTGGACGTTGGCTCTCTAGACTCTTGTTTTTAGCACTGTCAAATATTCTTGCAAAAATTGATTTTTAATGTTATATTTTTACGGGCACGCCCATGATTAGATCTGTCACCTATTTGTTGACAATTAGACAATTTATAATTTTGCTTTATTAAATGGTAAAAAACAGAAAAATAAGGGGTAAAATACCTACTTACCGATGAAATGTTATTACAAGTTCTGAATTTGTTGGAGTTTTAGAAAGACCACAAGCTGCACAACTAACCATGTTTACTTTGTTTTTTTAGACCAAAATACACACTTTTACCACTAAATATCTAATTAAACACTATATGAACTAACGCAATATCTACAATAATATTAGTAAACAAATAAACAATGTTCAAAATCAAAGTAAATCGCAAAAAATAGCTTTAAACACAAGAAATACTATCAAAAACGTAGGAAGCACCAGAACATAACGTCATAATGAGTCATATATGGTTCCTCCGCAGCCTCCTCGATGTTTCAGAAGTTCGTCGCACGTATTAAGTGTCAAACGGCGCACAAGCTCCTTCCTTTCTCTTCTTTATTCTTTGGTTAGTACGAAAGACCATCGGCTATCGACAAGGATTGCATACTGAATATGCACAATATCGTGTTATTATCAGAAACAATCTCATCCCAGCTGCGAGACTTAACATCATCAAACAAGAAGTAGAACGCAAACTGCTAACCCTGCACAACAACGAAGATAATGAGGATCATGATCATGATGAGAATGAGAATCACGATAATAATGAGAATGGTGATCAGGCCGGAGACGCTGCACATGTGGGTGGGACGCCTGAAGTAGCAGAGCAACAGCTGAACGGTGGGGTACATGATTTAAATAGAGATAATGTGGACACCGAAGGATTATTCGAAACACTTCTCTCAGAGATGAGAAAGCTAATTGTGGAGCACAATCCCATTAAGTAGACCACCATTACCTAGGGTGAACCTTTCAAAGAAACTAGGAATCGCCCTTACTATTATGAGCAACCATTCTGCCAAACTATATAACCCAGGCGAACACGTTGGACCACTTTCATATGATAATCTACTGCGCTGGAAGGACCATTGCCCGAATCCTGGGAACCAAAGTACGAAAAAAGGGAACGGATCAAACAGTGGACGAGCCACAAATTTATTGGGAAAGAAGATTGAATGCTAGGATTGATGACATACGAAGATATATAGGAAGGCTAAAATAATACATCAATGTAGTAAGTTCCCATAGGCTGGAAGCTTGCGTTCGATCAATCATAACTCGATATCGAATCCATGCTCGTGATGATCCAGAAAACCAAACACACCAGCAATGTCTTGACACTTTAAAACAAAAATTATCTGTACTTTTAGGGCGTTTAAAGTGGTACAAATCGAGTAATAAAAGAAAACGAGAGGTCTTATTCCAACGATCAGAAAAAAAATTCTACAGAGCGTTAAATACGAGGGCTAGAGAATCGAACATCAAATTCCCCAGCAGTGACGATGTTGAACAATTTTGGAGAGACCAGTTGGGAACACCAACCCAGTGCAACGTTGAAGCAGGCTGGATTGCGGGTGAGCGCCAAACCTCCCAGGAATACGACCAAATGCCTGACGAGCCGTTTACGACAGCAGAAGTTACAAACGTCATCAGAGATACCCATAACTGGCCCAGATGGAATACAGAACTACTGGCTCAAGAAACTACAATGTACACACGAAAAATTAACAAATTTAATTAATGACATAATTGTCAATCCTGAAATTATGCCATGATTTCTATTTCAGGATGCCACATACCTTCTATTAAAGGACCCGGAAAACACGGAGGATCCATCCAAGTACCGATCAATCACGTGTCTCCCATCTATATACAAAGTGATAACAACCTGCTTAGCGCACCGGCTATATGCCCACTGTGAGTGAAACAAGATTGTTGCTGACCAACAGAAAGGATGCGCTAAGGGTGTAATGGCGTGCGAGAAGCAACTCATAATCGACTCTGTCATCTGTAACCAGGCATTTTCCAAGCGTTTGAATCTGTACATGGCTTACATCGATTATAAAAAGGCTTCCGACTCTGTGCCTCATGAGTGGCTACTAAAGATTCTTCATATATATAAGACTGATACTAACACTGTTAACTTTTTAAGGCATGTGACTAATGACATCTTGGCGAACGAAAATACATCTTAATGAAGTAGGGATTACCACTGAAAACATACCAATAAAAAGACGTATATTTCAAGGAGTTGCCCTCAGTCCGCTATGGTCCTGTTTTGCGATGAACCCTCAATCCCACCAGCTCAATCCTACTTCCTAAGGATACAATATCAAAAACAACAACGAAGCAAGAGAGAAAGTCAATCATTTGCTCCATATGGATGACCTAAAACTTATGGGAGTTACCAAAAATCAGATAGAGCAAATGTTGAAGATTGTAGAACAATTCTCCATGGATATTGGAATGTGATAGAACGAGGTAAACTAGGTCCAGGTCACTTTGAACTTAGGGATGGCCAGAACATCGAGGCAATGAAGGGAGATGAATTTTACAAGTACCTTGGAATGAAACAAACAATGCGCATATCACATGGTGCAATGAAGGCTGAATTAACAGAATAATTTACTAGAAGGATAAAACGTTTGGATAAAACTCAACTTAACAGCAAAAATCTTTGCAAGGCTATCAGAGCTTATGCCGTCTCGGTTCTTGGATACTCGTTTGGAATGGTAGCATGCACCGGCACTGACATTGAAAATTTCCAGCGGAAAACAAGAACCTTACTTACAAGAGCACACAAACACCATCCGAGGTGTGCAGTGGAGCGAACAACCTTGCCAAGACATCTTGGTGGAGCTATCGCTAGAACCCGGATCTACGTAAACAATTGGATCGGCAAATAAATAATTTGCGCAATTATTTTTAAGCGGACCAAGGAAGCCACGCTGATCGACATCGCCATACACAACAACAATTTGCAGGTCAAGCACGCCGAAAAGATCGCCAAATATCTAGGTTTACATGAGAAAATCCGGCAACAATGGAGAGATTAAGAACGGTGCCAATTATTGTGTTATCAATAGGACTAAACATTTTCTTTGGTTTGACAGGGCGCTGCAAACAATTCCAAAGATATCAATTGTTTTTTTCAAAGCCAACTAGAGTACTAGAGTGTTATAAATAATTCCGTCAAAAATTTGATTAAAAATACCACAAATGAAAATATTGCTTGTGGCCAGCTTTTATTGAAATTCGACCTATGGGCAGCGAGAGTCCACCAGCCGTTTTCAAGAAACCAAGCAAAAAACTACGATTCCTTTGCAGCGCTCGCTGAACACGCACCTCGAAGCTGCCGCGGTTAAGTGGTTCTTTTTATCGTATAGTTAATGATTGGTGTCATAAAAGGGCGTTATGGATTCATAATGACCTCTCATTTAATTTCCTTATAAATCTTAAACCGGTCAAATCACATATACGGCAAACTGTCATTTACTAACATCGATACCGTATAAGTATTATTTACAAGGTAAAATGAAAACTGAAAATATCTGTGAATTTTTACTTTTTATTTTGTGTGAAGTGAAATAGAAAATATTGTATGCACCACTGGCATTACTAGATGATTACGCTCATCGAGCGACATCTATTCCTCGGGCCATAGGCCCTCGGGCTGGATTGTCCCTCTGTGGGTATAATCATCTTAGTGAGGTCCTTGATATATAAGTAGCTATAAGAATAGTTTCGATCGACCGTGATACGACACAAGAACTCTCGCAAATCGATTTAATAGATCTCTTTCCGTTACCGAGATATTTGGCAAAACAACAAAATCACATTGAGGCAATTTTAAAGAAAACGAAACATCGCCGTCGTATGATCGAATAGCATGTAGCTCATTAAAGCACGTCGGCGCATTTTTTTCACTTAAAATTTTATCCTAACTATTATTGCTTTGGAATTGCAGGCAATTCAATGAAGATTTAGCAATTTCTGTTTGTCTAACGGTAATATAATCCAATTTGTCACATCGATCATATAGGCTTACCCTAGTTAAGCATCTTGGCCTTTCCATGTCTAAAGAGCACACTTCGTTTTCATTAGAGCATAATAAGGGACTAACAATTTTCGGTAGATAGGCGTACAAAGCGTCACCAATTTGTAAACTGCAGGAATCGTTAATCTTGTAGAAAATATTCATATTTATGTGATAGGTCGGAAAAGTTATCATTTCTAGTTCGTGCCAATATTGCATGCTTGGGGAGTCCTTTTCGTTTGCAGGGGAGCAAGTGTAATTCCCGGCATTTTTCACTGAAGTTCCATGCAATACAAGTTCTTGACCCTTTTCGGGCAATAATTCACCTAAAAAATGAAGCGTCTTGATAAAAACTGCCGGTTGTTTCAGTGTTGATACCTTCAATAATATAAAAATTTGCTCAAGCATAGAATTATAATTTAATTTTAGATGATATGAGTTATTGGTCAGTTTTACATTATCTCTACCCACACAAGTTATGTGATATTGACGGTGTTATGTAATAATGAGTCAACCCACATTTTTCTTAAAACCAAGTCATCCCACTCTATGTGTTCGCTATGTGTTACTCCACATTAATCTAAAATGGTTTAACCCACAGCTAGATTCTAGAGCCATTTATTTACGCGCATGTTAACATTAAGAATTCAACAATAATGGGTTAACAGTCGGCTTTGCTGTGCTGGTTTGTGATTTTATGAAAATGTTTGGTACTTTTCGTGGGGAATATTTTCTTAAAAGTTAAATTAGTATTCCAGAGACATTTTAAGTCAGGAAGTGTTTGAAATAACGTTCAGGTGAGTCTTTATTTTAACACTAAAGGGGCATTTAAACTAATATAACCACAAAATAGTATTTTATAACGTATTGGTTAAGTATTTATCAGATAAAGACTTATAAAAAATACAATGAATAGTTTCTGCGGTAGGATCCTTGTGAAACATCGTTGAATAATAATACCAGGGATAATAATAGTACACTGCTTTTAGATGCTTCAAAATAATTTAATAAGATATTTTTCTCTACATATGTTTCGGCTTGATGAGGTCTTTATTAAGAGTAGTTGTATACTAAAATCTAAATTGTTACACCCTACTAAACCGCCCGTCGGTATTTTGTTTTTATTACATTGTCATTTACGCAGGTGTTGAAAGAGCAGGTTAGTTGGTCGTTCGTATTTAAAACGTCTGTTTTTTGTGACTTTTGGATTTCTAAGTACTCCAAAAGGTTCAGCCTTTTGCTTTTTGTATCGGTGTGTAGAAGTTTGACATTATTCGTATCTATAAAATGGTTATTTTCTATACAATGTTTAGGGAAGCCCGAGTTTTTAATATTATGTAAAGTCGATTTTTTGTGTACATTAGTCCTAGTTTCGACCAGTTTGGCCTACGTATACAGCTTCACAGTTCACACAATTTATTTTGTAAACACCAGATTTAGATTGTTTGTCAATTTTGTCTTTATTGTTTATTAGTCTTCTCCCTAGATTATTCTTATTAACCTAAATTATTTTACAACCAAATTAATTTTTTTGAAACTTTATTTGCAATTTTCGGAATATAATTGATAAATTTAAACGGGTCCTTATCTAATTCTAATGTAGAAACTATAAAAATAGTAGAAAATATAAAAAAACATATTGTTACGCCAATGAATGGCTAGGTAAAAATCTATGAACATGCTTAATTTATAATTTTTTCTATCTCTAATAATACAGGGGCTTACTGAAATTGGAAAAATTAAAAAAAACTGTCTTTATAATAAAAACAAAACAACTTAGTCACTGACTTTTTACAGCATTAAAATTGTCGTAAAAAATCGAGCTCGGGATTGCGTAATCGGATTTTTTGTATATGCTATAGATTCGCTAAAACTCCTATTTATGGTACATCAAAATAGCACCACCCTGTAGATATTCCTGCTGACTTGACAAATTTAGGTAATTTGAATATGCAATATTACCCAATATTTGTTTAAATTGATCAATTTCGTCTTTCAAATGCCTTCAATTTTTGTTAAATTATTTGCTATTCCTAACCTTTTGATTTTTTTTTAATATTTATCTTAACCTATTTTACAAATAAAATAAAAAAAATACATAATTAAATAAAGCGTTTAGTTTAAATAGTGTTAACATTAACTTTAACCCTAATTACTGTACTTAATTCTGTACTTAAATCCAAATTGTATATTTACGATTTACAAGTCTATTTTACAATTTTCAAACAGTGACTTAAATGGGAAAAGATATTCGAAAGTTTAAGGGATCAATCCTTTTCTATTCTATTTCTAAACAATTTCCATTTAAAATAAGCAGCCTTTTCAAGTATTACAGAAAAATATAAAGTATCCCAGTAGTTATCAGCCCTCGATAATCATAAAACCCATTCTTGCCTTGAAAACAAACACATCTGCGATTTCAACGGACCCAACATAAAAACATTGTTGCCAATCATCTTCATCATCATCATCATCATCATCATCATTTGCAGCCTTGTTCACACGATTTTTCACATGGTGGCCTCCCTTACATATTTATGTATTGTTCCTTCATTTGAGCCCATTGTTATCTATCGTTGGCTGTCCGGGCCCACGTTGTTCCGGCTATTTGCCTAATATCATGGTTCCATCTTAGGATGGGTCTTCTTGTAC
>MU191674.1:0-18238 GCA_016904865.1 Pissodes strobi
AAATATTCTGTTTCGGTATTGTGGATAAAACTCTGTTTTAGTACATAAAAGACTCGTTTGAGTTTGCAGAGTTGGTCAATAATAAGCAACTTCCCCAAAATTAATAAAATTTGTGTATTAATTTTCTTATTCTAGATTGCTCTAGAAATCGGTTACTGCCGTAAATATGAAAAGTGCTAGCCAACATGTCCATTGATTGACGAATGATGACATTGAGTATAATAGGGTTACAATTCTCGTAATGGTACTTAAAAACGGCACTAACATAATTACCAACAAATCATAAAATATGATCTGACTTGACATCTTTTGATATTGAAAGTGTTACCGCGCAAAAAATAAAAATTCCCCAACTTGATTTTTAAACTTTTTAGTTTTTATTTTGCAAATAAAATAAAATTACGGCCGAAATAGAAAAAAAACTAGTATAAAATCCACGTTTCATACGACGAATTGTCACATTCGTTCATTGAAAAATTTGATTTCGTGTGACAATTAGTGGCCTTATGAAACTTGTATTTTAATATACTATTATCATACCGCTTTAAATATTTAGTTACCGAAGAAATTAATGAAATTTGGACAAACACGAATATTTGCCTCAATTGTATTGATTATTTTCCGTTTCGATTAAAATCGATATATCAAAATGCTCTTTGAACCTTTCAAATTAAAGTAACGATAATTTTCCAACTATACGTAGTATCGAAACGCGTCTTTTTAAACTTACTTGAAGTTTTGGCTTTATTTCGTACGCTGATCGGAAAAAGTCTTAAAACAACAAAGTTTGTCGCCAACTAAAAAAAACGGCTGCACAAAAAGTACAATTTAAAGTTTTACCTAGTTTTACTTCTAAACCACATTCTTCAGGGGACGGTAATTAACTTAATGACATTGCTGAACATTTCCTGTATCAGTTACAAAATTATTAGTTTAGTGTTTTGGGGATCACGAGTTATTTACAAAATGAGCGAAATCCGAATATTGACTTTTTTTGCTATAAAAAAATGTTGGACCTCCAAACAGTTTTGTCATTGGCCATTTCAAGTAACTATGGATCTATTCTATCGATCTGAAGGTCTCATATGTTTATACGCAAAAAAAATATTTGAAGTGATATCTCTCATTCGTATGTAGCATTCACTTTTTAACGATTTGAGGCCCCATATTAGGATAACAGAAACATTTTCAATGTTAATTTTGAAGTTGGGCGGCCATCTTGTGATTTTTCACATCGATCACTTTCAAGGCGAACATGACTCTATTTGAATAGATGGCGGATGCTGTCAATTTAACATCATATTTGATTTGACATTTTGACTGGACAGATCAGGATGACGCGACAAGTATTTAATCGTGTTTTCAAGAATCTAAAGAGTATTTTTGTGTCATCTTCATACGTGGCCGTAGACAATTTTCGGCTAACACCTCGTGCTATATAACCTCCTCGTTTGAAAAAAAGTACTTTCAACAGGTGTTATGTAATAGTAATATACTATTTTAGGAGGACTTTGATGTCTCTTTCATAATAACAAAACGAAATACGAAATTTTATTAGAGGAACTAAACAACGTACAATTATATATCCTTCGAGTTATTTATAATCCGAAACTGATAGTTATGAGCATTTTTGCACTGGCATCCATAGGGTGTGGCCCAAAATGCTCTTTTAAAAGCAAGTAAAGTCAAATATTGCGGTCATAAGGAAAAAATTAGTGGATGGTGGTTCCAGAAAATTGAAACGTTCTAGCTCAGTGGTTCCCAACGGTGGGTCGCGATCCCCCAATGGGGTAGCCATGCTTCTTTTAGGGCGTCACCGAAAGTGCAGGCGGACATAAACCATAAGCTTAAAATTATTCAGAGGTTTAAATTACATCCATTCAATATTCTTTCAATATAACGAGGTGGCGAATCCTGATGTAGGAACCCGCGCAAGAATACAATAGACGTCAGCCAATAATTTACCTCGATAATGGGATATTGAAATTTTCGCCACATTATCCAATAGTAGTTGGCGCGAAGTCGGTACTCGGCGGAGGAATGAATTACAATGGAGAAACTTGTGTGGAGAGTGCACCGCACCAGCCATGCTGGGTTTTCAGTCAAAAGTTAAAAACCTTGCACCCTAAGCAATGGGATTGCATTGCATGAATCACCGATTTGCCTTTGTTAATAAAACTCCTCCAAAGCCGTTGCAAAAAGGGCCTAACTCTGATAATTGTTAATTATGTAAAATATAGTGTTATGCAAAGGCAAGGATTCTGATCACGATGCTCTTCTTTCCCTCACTGATGTTCGTTGGTTATCAAAAGGAAATGTTGTTGGCCGTGTTTTTGAATTGGAAAACGAACTAAAACTGTTCTTAGAAATCAAAGGAAAGCATGACCTTGTGGTACACTTTAATAATGAGATCTGCAACCAAAGAGTAACTTATATATCAGACATCTTATATCAGCTAAATTAATACTTTATCGACTTCAGAGATAATATTCAAGCGTTCGTGTTGAAGCTGCGAAACTGGCGCGATAAAGTAAAATTTAGAAACTTTATTATGTTTAAACAGCTTTGCATTAAAGCTGAAGAATCGACACGAATTGTAGACAGTCTTACCCAGAAAATTAATAATCACCTTCAAGCTCTTGAATTCTGAAATTCAATGTTATTTCTCCGAGCAGCATTAGTTTGAGCCTCATTTCATGCATGTGTGTATGTTGCCGACATTCCCGATGAAGTGCGGGTGAATTTTTGGAGCTTCGAAATGATTCTTCAGCGCCTAATATATTTCAGGAAAATTGATGATTAAATTTTAGTGTTGCATGCGTCATTGGTTATTGGATATTCAAGATGACAAGATTGGCTTTGACATAAAATCCGCCACATTAATATATCTTTTAATAAAAAAATCACTTTTCTCAAGTCCTACAATATATTTCTTCTAAAAGTTACCTCGGGGGGTTTAAAGTAAAAAACACATTTGAAAAATCCAAGGTAGTCGAATTTTTATAATAGCATTGATAAGGTGGAAAAACATGCAAGTTATTGAGCAAATTTGGACGTAGTCTCCAAAATTATGCACATCGCCTGCAACGCATTATGTGACAAGAGGTAGCGAACATTTCATAAAAAATCTAAAAGGATCGTGAATAAAAAAAGGTTAGGAACCACTCTCTAGCTGAAATATCACTAGACGACCATATTCCTCGTAAAAAGTTGCTCTAGAAATGCTTGTACGGATTTTAGAAATGTTTATAAATAAAGACTTACTAGATCTTTTTTCCTAAAATGTATCATTTATATTTTTTCAAAATATCTTAGAAATCTAAGCATCTAGAGCCAACTAACCGAAACTAACCAAGCGCCAATAAAATAAATTACAATTATAATTGTCTAAAACATTCCCCATTATAATTCGCCATATATTTGGGACACACTGTGTAGAATATTGTTTACGTTACATAACCAAGCGCCATTAAATTTCTATTAGAACTGTCTAAAATATTCCTCATTAGCCCATTTAGCCCTTCATAATACAGTTTTCGAATATTATCTTCCTAGTCCATTCTACTACTTAATCACTTTACCGCCTTGGTTATCTCATTAATATCTTGGTTTTCTACTCTGTAAATCAAGATATATAAAATATTACCTTAATTGCGGCATCCCTCGAAATATTGTCTACAAAAGGAATAAAAAAATAACAGTTCTTCACAAAGATGCAACCGGGGAAGACATTGAAAATGCCGAACCAGAATGCAACGCTTACTAAATTTGAGATCTGAGAAAACTCATAATTGTGTGGAAACATAATAGTTGATAGAAGTTGGGGTGAGATCAGGTTAGATTACGTAAGTTTACTTTACCAAAATATACCAAATAAATGCATATTACTTGAAGTTTCGTTATTTTTTACCATTTATAACGTTATAAGTGTGGTTGAAAAAGCAAAAGACCATTTGCATTCGATTCGTCTGATATTCCTCGATCTAACGATATGAGACACGACTAGTTGGTCGTGAGAAACTAAAAGTCACCTTCACCCACCTTTAACACAATCTAATGTAAAAAATGACTTTTAGCAGGTTACGTAAGATTAGGTTACCAAAATATACCACATAAGTACATAATACTTCAAGTTTCGATCGTTTTTACAATTTATAACATTAGTGGTGGTTGTAAAACTGCATTCGATTCGTCTCTCAATCCCCAATCTTACGCGGTTAGTTTCACTTAGTATCAACTTATTTTAGTCATTTGAGTCATAATCAATTTTAATAGATGTGGTTAGTAATTTAATCAACTTTCGGACAGTTAGTCTCAAATTATTTTACAGCTGGTTCCAATACGTTATAATCAATTTTAATAGATTTGGTTAGTTTTGATTAATTAGTCATCTAATCAACTTTCGGTTGGTTTCACTTAGTCTCAACTTATATTAGTTATTTGAATCGGTTCCGAAACATTATAATCAATTTTAATAGATTTAATCAGTTTTGGATTGCCGTCTAATCAACTATCGGTTACTTTCACTGCGTCTCAATTTATTTTACTTATTTGAGCTGGTTCCGATACGTTAAAATCAAATTTAATAGATTTGGTTAGTTTTGGTTTATCATCTAACCGACTTTAGGTTAGCTTCACTTGGTCTTAACTTATTTTAGCGATTTGAGTGGGTTCGGATACGTTATAATTAAATTTACTAAATTTGGTTAGTTTGGGTTAGTTGGTTAATCAATCGTCTAATCAACTTCCGGTCAGTTTCATTTAGTCTCAACTTATTTTAGTCATTTTAGTCGGTTCCAATGCGTTATAATCAATTTAAATATATTTGGTTAGTTTGGGTTAGTCGTCTAATCAACTTTTGATTAGCTTCACTAAGTCTCAACTTATTTCATTTATATCAGCTGGTTCTGATGCGTTATAATCAATTTTAAAAATTTGGTTAGTTTTCGTATAGTCGCCTAATCAACTTGCGGTTGGTTTCACTTAGTCTCAAATTATTTTAGTCATTTGAGTCGGTTCCGATACGTTATAATCAAGTTTAATAAACTTGGTTTCTTTTGGTTAGTCGTCTAATCAACTTCCGGTTAGTTTCACTTAGTCTCAAGTTATTTTACTTATTTGAGCCGGTTCCGATATGTTGTAACTAATTTCAATAGATTTGGTTAGTCGCCCAATCAACTTTCGGTTAGTTTCACTTTGTCTCAACTTATTTTACTTATTTAAGCCGGTTCCAATACACTATAATTAATTTTAATATATTTGTTTAGATTTGGTTATTCGTCCAATCACCTTTAGGTTAGTTTCACTTAGTCCCAACTTATTTTAGAACCGCGTTATAAATAATTTCAATAGATTTTGTTAATTTTGGTTAGTCGTCCAATCAATTTTCGGTTAGTTTCACTGAATCTCAACTTACTTTAGTCATTTGAACGGTTTCCGATACGTTATAAACAATTTTCATAGATTGGGTTAGTTTTGGTTAGTCGTCAATTCAAATATCGGTTAGTTTCACTTAATATCAACTTATTTTAGTCATTTGAACTGGTTACGATACGTTATAATCAATTTTAATAGATTTGATTATTCTTGGTTAATCGTCGAATAAACTTTCGGGTATTTTCACTTAGTCTCAACTTATTTTACTTATTTGAGCTAGTTCCGATACATTATAATTAATTTTAATAGATTTGGTTAATCGTCGAATCAACTTTCGGGTAGATTCACTTAGTCTCAACTTATTTTAGTCAGTTGCGAGACGTTATAATCAGTTTTAATAAATTTGGTTAGTTTTGGTTAGTCGCCTAATCAACTTTCGGTTAGTTTCACTTTGTCTCAACTTATTTTACTTATTTAAGCCGGTTCCAATACACTATAATTAATTTTAGTCAGTTTCTTGAGTCGGTTTCGATACGTTATAATCAATTTTAGTAGATTTGGTTAGTTCTGGTTAGTCGTCTAATAAACTTTCGGTTAGTTTCACTTAGTCTCAACTTATTTTACTTATTTGAGCTGGTTCTGATACGTTATAACCAATTTCAATATTTTTGGTTAGTTTTGATTAGTCGTCTAATCAACTTTCGGTTAGTTTCACTTAGTCTCAATTTATTTTAGTCATTTGAATCGGTTCCGACACGTTATAATTAAGTTTAATAAATTTAGTTAGTTTTGGTTAGTCGTCTAATCAATTTCCGGTTAGTTTCACTTAGTCTCTACGTATTTTAGTAATTTCAGTCGGTGTCGATACGTTATAATCAATTTTAATAGATTTGGTTAGTTTGGGTTAGTCGTCTAATCAACTTTTGGTTAGTTTTACTTAGTCTCAACTTATTTCACTTATTTGAGCTGGTTCTGATACGTTATAATCAATTTTAATAGATTTGGTTAATTTTGGTTAGTCGTCTAATTAACCTGCGGTTAGTTTCCCCTTCCTAGATATGTGGTTAGTTTCACTTAGTCTCAACCTATTTTAGTCATTTGAGTCGGTTCCTATACGTTAGAATCAAGTTTAATAAATTTGGTTAGTTTTGGTTAGTTGTCTAATCAACTTCCGGTTAGTTTCACTTAGTCTCAACTTATTTTACTTACTTGAGCCGGTTCCGATACGTTATAATGAGTTTTAATAGTATTGGTTAGTTTTGGTTAGTCGTCTAATCAACTTACGGTTAGTTTCATTTAGTCTCAACATATTTTAGACATTTGAACTGGTTCCGATACGTTCTAATCAATTTTAATGCATTTGGTTAGTTTTGGTTAGTCGTCCAATCAACTTTCGGTTATTTTCACTTAGTCTTATAATCAGTTATGCAAAAACCGTGTCGTGACGTTCACTAAAATTTTCCGTGTTGTGACGCGACCTTGGAAACTCACTGTCAAGAAACCAAAGTATTCATCTGAACCGGCTCCGATACGTGATAGTCAAATATAATGTTTCTGGTTAGTTTTCGTTAGTCGCCAAAATTAGGTTCGTTTTGGTTAGTTTTAACATACTTTAACCTGTGTTACCTATTTCGACACATTTTAGCTCGTTTTGTTGCTTTTGGTTACTTTTGATTAGTTTTGGTTAGTCATTCGATAAACTTTCCGATATGTTATAACCAATTTTAATGTTTTTGGTTAATTTTGGTTAGTCGCCAAAATTCGGTTAATTTGGGTTATCTTTAACTTACTATAATATTTTTAATCTGTTTCGATACGTTTTAGCCATATTTGGTGCTTTTGGTTAGTTTAGGTTAGATTCAGTTAGGTTGGGTTAGATAGTCGTCGTAGGTAGTCGATCAATCAATATTCAGTTAATTTCAGTTAGTTTTAATTTTAGTCATTTCAATAGGCGCCGATACGTTATAATCGAATTTAATGTTTTTGGGTTAGTTTGGGTTAGTCGCCAAAATTCGGTTCGTTTTGGATAGTTTTAACTTACTTTAATATTTTTAACCTGTTCCGATACGTTTTAGTCTTTTTTGGAGCTTTTGGATACTTTCGGTTAGTCGTTGAATCAACTTTCGGTTAGTTTCTGTTAGTTCCAATTTATTTTAGTAATTTGAACCGGATCCGATAGGTTATAACCAATTTTAATTTTTATGTTAGTTTTGGTTATTCGCCAAATTTCGGTTACTTTGAGTTAGTTTTAACTTACTTTTATTTTTTTTAATTTGTTCCGATTCATTTTAAACCTTTTTGTGCTTTTAGTTAGTTTGGGTTAGTCGTTCAATCAACGTTTGGTTAGTTTCAGTTAGCTTTAATTTATTTTTGTCATTTGAACCGATTCCGTCCTCAGAAACAGACTAACACGATCTCTCACGTACATTACGTGATGTGCCAAATGTAGCATGCACTTTTTCGTGATTTGATACCCCATAATAGGAAAACAAAAATATTTTCAATGTTAAAACATTTCTATACATTTTGGATCAAAAACGCGAAACAGTACTGTGTTCGGAATGTTCTTAGTAAGCTAGTTAGTCTACCCTTGAATTTTTGTCCAGACATCTTGAGAACGAAATCGAATTATTGTTTCTCTGAGAAATATGCGCCTGAAATCGTTTGAAAATCACTAAGATATAAGTAATATTTAACACATTTTAATATTAAGTACTAGGAAGTATGTCTATACACGGTTGCCATACTTAGGGTTCGAGAGCATCTATCGTATATAGCTACAATCAAACCGCGTATATATGATATCTGTATAAAACAAGGACGCCCTCTAAACGACCAACGCGCGAGATAAATCTGTATATAATAACATATTTTACCTACTTTTCAAGCCCACCTAATTTTTTGTTCCCTTCGTCCCAGTTTTTACATTTACATAGCTAAACGTTGTCAGACCCGAAGTCGGGTCTGATAACGTGACATTTGGCTTGGGAACGTTGACCACATATAGCAAAATGGGTCTGTATAAGCGGTCAAACAAATGTATATATAAATATATATATATATATATATGTGGCCCGCTGCTCAATTAATCGGGGAAAAATTCATTGGGCGCCACCGAGTTCGTTACGGACCAAAATGAAGATCCCCTCCTCAAAGCAAACCTTGAAATGATCAAGATGAGCCAAGATAATTGCCAAAAATAGCGATAAATACAAAAAGTGTAAAAGTAAATTGAAGAGGCTCAAAATATTAATATAAATACTTTCAGGTGCGATACCAATGATTGTAGGTGGTTTGACCCCTAATAAAACTAAACTATCTAATAATAATGAACTTAAGAGATAGGAATATAAAATTTATCAGTGTATATATTTTAGCGAAACTCCAAATCATGATTCCCAAAGACTAGCTACTAATAATAATTTTCAAGGGCTAGTAACATCGCCTAGCTTTTCTCAACAAAACAGGTAGAATAGTCACCCACAAAACCAATCTAAGTCACATAAACACCAAGTCAAAATTAGCCTCAATTTCGCCCTTCGATATTCAAGAAAAATTCCAATTACCACTCAGGGCACACAACGTAAACCTCAATGACTTTTCGTCTGAAGCATATCCCGATAATAATGACTATCATGTCGGCAGCTCCGAGTATAATTACGCAGGCAGACGAATTTTCTCCCGAATATTCACCTAATTTGCCTAGCACTGACAATTATCAGCATTTTCTCGCACATTCAATGAATCCTCACCCTCCAGAGAATATCTACCAAGATCCAACATCAGATATTCAATTTCAAATTCAAACATTAAACTTAGACGACATGAACCCAAATATGAATTTCTCGGAACAAGCATTTCATTAAAAAGCCCACTTTTTTCGGGGAATTCAAATATCTTTATTATATAAAAGACGCTTCGAATAAATTTAAACTACTCATCGACACCGGAGCAGGAATTTCAATGTTTAAGGAAAACACTATTCAAAATTATTCACGACGATGTCCTGAAAATGTTACCATTCAAGGTATTACAGATGAGAAACTTTCCATTAACGAAACCTATACCATTTACTAGACCGCTTTTATAAACGCGGTCTAGTAAATGGTATAGGCAGTATTTTTAAATCGATTACAGGTAACCTAGTCTCTTCGGACGGCGAATACTTTGACGAATGCATTAACAAAATTAATCGCGACGAACGTGAACTCGAACGTTTATTAAAAAGCCAAATTTCCATGACTACGTCAGTTATAAAAAGCTTTAACTCGACTATTCAAAAACTGCAAGTTGACGAAGAAACTTTCAATAGATATATTATCCTCGATATTATCGAAATTCAAATATCCGTGAACGATATTTCAAATACGATGGCATTTTATAATAATAATAATAATAATAATATGACTTTTATTGACAAAATAAATAGTGAAATATTACAAAAGCAAATTAACACATCAAACTCCGGCGCAGTCTAGCTTTAAATAGCTACTCTACTGAATCGAAGAAAGATATGGAAAAAAGCCTATAAAATAAATGTATGGCAAATACTAAACTAGTACCAAAAATATATAAGAAAATAAAAAATATAAAGTATCAAAGTTAGTTTAAAAAAAAAGAGAACTAAATACGGTTACACAAGTAATGGCAAAATATACATTATCTATGTAATTTAAAATGTAATATAATGTAGAAAAAATATACAAAGAAAAAATGGCATGTATTAACATAAATTATACATTATTTTGTTTATTAAGCAGATACAGTTAAAATTTTGTTTTAAATCTATTTGTGTTTAAGTTTAATAATGCTGAAGGAATTTTGTTGTAGTAATTGACCGCATTATACGTAAAGCATCTCTGAAACATAGCACTGATGGATTGGCATTGTTAATTTATCTTTCATTCTAATATTAAAATTGTGAATACTCTGGCGGAAGAGCAAACGTTCTTTTAAGGATTGAGGAGAAGTGGGGTCATTGACAATTTTTAGAAGAAACGTACAAAAACGCAAAATTCTATGCTCATCCATTTTTAACCAGTTAATACGCTTATAAAATTGAGAAATGTGATCATACTTTGTAATATAGTAGACCAAACGTAGACACGAGTTCTGTACCCTTTGAATACGCATTCTACTCTCAGCATCCAAACAAAAGCCGTACAGATATTCGCAATAGTAATAGTTCGACAGTACCAATATCTCGCATAAGTTTTTCGTAACTCTTTCATTTAAAATATGTCTATTATTATATAATAGTTTAAGGGAAATAAATGATTTCTCTATTAACTTTTTAACATGTTCTTTTGAGTCCAATAACACATCTAAATTTTTTGCACATTCAACAATATTCAGCTTTGTATTATTAACGTGTAAATTAATGTTGTTTTTGATTGTGTTAACTCCAACTTGGTTGCCGAAAATCATCATACACGATTTGGTAGGATTGAGTTTTAAATTATGTTTTTTAGATAGTTCACTAATTATTTGTAGGTCCTTATTGATGTTACATTCAGCGTCTAGAATGTCATCGTAGCTAAAATTGCAATATATCTCCGTATCGTCGGCGAATGCTTGTACATTACAACATTTCAGGGACTTAAGGATGTCTGACGTATAATTTAAAAAGAGTAAAGGTCCCAACACCGATCCCTGTGGTACTCCGGATAAAATTGCAGCACGGTCAGAGTGCATATCATTATAAGTGATGGTTTGATACCTATTACATAAATATGATTTAATAAGTTAACGGGATTCCATATCAAAACCATAATGTTTTAGCTTAGAAACGAACAAATCATGATTGATCGTGTCGAATGCTTTAGAGAAGTCTAAAAGAATAAGAATAATAGTCATTTTTTATCACATGCTCTAATTATATCATCGCTTACATTGGCCAAAGCCACAGAGGTTCCAAACTTTTTTCTAAAGCCGCATTGTACGGAGGTTATAATACTATGCCCAATAGGGTAGTCATACATTTGATTATAAAGAGTTTTCTCAAATTTATCGATATAGCTGAAATAATGCTGATAATTCGTAGATCGTTAAAAGTCAAAGGGTTAGACACTTTTGGTAATGTTCCTCCGATCGATATTTTTCATTCATCGGGAAAATATTGTACTTCTATGCAACAGTTAACAATGTGCGTTATATATTTGTCAATATATGGACTACAGTATTTTAGCATGCGCGAAGTTATTAGATCAGCTCTGCAGTCCTAAATTAAAAGGCGGCAAGTCTGAAAAGTATGGTTTCGAGAAAAACGTCGAAACATGTTTTTACTTATTTATCAGATTTGGTAATAATTTATGATATTTTTTGTTCTTCGTTGGTAGAATGAATACGAATATGTTTATTCAAAGTGCAATCTCGATATTTACTGAGTTTTTAAGACATATGTTTATTACTGCCTTCTTACCACTGACTTTATCAGCGATACTTGAGCATTTGTAAGTAAAAAGACGGCAACTAACAAAAATCAGCTCTTCTCTGAAGTGCCGCCATTGTCTCTATTGGCAAGAAAGGTTTTTTTTAATTGTAAAACAAGCACATTCATTATAATAATATTTCAATTTTTTTTTCATTTCAAAGCTTAATAAAATATATATTTTTAAGTTTTTAATAGTTTTGCTCAAGGTTTTGCTAGTATAATATTTATAAGATTGGTTTTCGTAGATTGTTTCTGTTGGCTAACTATGCATCTATTATATTAAAACTAATATGATTTACATTATACAAAAATATATTTACAGGATTAAACGAGTTGTATTATAAAAAAAGGATTTTTATTTGATGTAATGGGTACATATATACCATTTAGACCCCTAAATATAAAACAATAAAATTGAAAATTATTAGTCTTGGTGACTAAAGTTTCTAATAAATATTCTAAAATTAAATGAAGAGTAAAGGCTGTGTGCATGTACGAAACATAGTAATGAAATAATCTTTGTATAACATGCAAAATGATTTGCATGACATACAAAGATTATTTCATTACTATTCTAAAATTAAGCTACATTACAGGTACATGTAATAAACTGAGAGAAAAAAAACAACATACTAGCTAAATATAAAACAATAAAATTGCAAATTATTAATCTTGGTGACTTAAGTTTCTAATAGTTAATCTAAAATTAAGCTACATTACAGGTACATGTAATAAAATTAGTAAAAAATAATATACTAGCTAAATATAAAATAATAAAATTGGATACGGCATATGAGGATCCGCCTTTTTAACTTACATTTTTATGACATTCTGGCTGTTCAAATAAATAAAAGTGGGAGCGAACTAAGCGTTGCTTTCTTAGTAATATTCAATTGCCGCCTTTTAGCTGTGATATTTATGCATACATTTTAAACAATTTCAAAGAAAAAAGAAGTAACTAATGAAATGCCGCCTTTTTATTTAGATTTTGTCGAATACCGCCTTTTAATTTAAAAAGGGGATTACGTAGCACACTTACTGCTAACTTAGTTATTAATTTTTCAACAAAAAAACATTTTTCTGGCTTCAGAATATATTTTTTTTAAATAGAGGACATCCGGGAGAACCCAAAAATGCCAAAAACAAGAAATGTCCAAAAATACACTTGCCGCCTTTTTTCTTATGAGGGCAGAACTCCCATTGCGTTAGTCTTGAAATTGTTTAAAATTGTATGTACATGTTCTATAGTGGTTAAACTGAAAGAGATCCCTAGATTATGTTTATAAAAGTGGTTATCATAATAATTTATTTTTCCTGTCCAGTTTGATACGTTTTGAAAAAATGTTGAAAAAAGTCATTTATAAGATTTACATCAGAGAGGTTAAGTGGTAAATCTTTAAATTTTTACTAGTACATACATTAAAATGTTTTAATGTTTTGCACAAATCATGAGTATTTTTTTCTAGAGATAAGGAGTCCAAGCATTTCTTTTTTTTTCCTTCTTATCGCTGCCAAAGTAAAATTTCTAAAACAATTTGTACCGAGTCAAATGTTCATTTAGTTTGGCTTTTCTAAACCTACTCTCTGTTTTATAAAAATTTGAATATCAGATGTCAACCACGGTGTCCTTGGTTTTGTAACACTGGCTTCTCTCAACGGGGCGTGCTTATCAAACAAAGTTATAATTAGAATATTAAATATATTTATTTTATTGTCTATATTATTTTCATACAATATGTCATTACATGGTAACTGGTGTAAATTGCTAAGAAAATTTGAAGTCTCTAAAACATCTATATTTAATAAGTTTTGGAGTATTAGCTACTTTAAATACATTTAAATCGCAATAAATAACTTTTGTGTTCAGAAATAATGTCTGCTGAAATAACTCCATTTTTCTATATTGAAGAGAGATTTGTAACAAAAATTGCATCAAGTTATGTGCTACACGTTCTTGATAGTCTGGTTGGCTCCTGAATGATTTGAGATAAGTTATAATTTTCAAATAAAGTTGTAAGTGGGTTACTTAAGTTTAATAAATCTATGTCGAAATCACCTAAACAAATAATATCTTTTACAGTTATATAAAGCGTAGAGAATATATTATCAAAGTCCCCAATTATGCTATTAAAATTTAATGTAGGGGGCCTATAAAATACTCCAAATGCATATATTTTGTTTGATATTTTTATTTAAAAAAATAATGACTTCAAATGGATATTTAAATAAAACTCAAAATCAATTATATCGATATCATACTGCATTTTTACTTAAACCGCCACTCCCCTTCCTCTTCCCATTCTATCCCATCGAAAAAACCGATAGCCAGGAATTTGAAAAAAAAATACATTATCATCCTCAGAAAGAAAGAAAATGGTATCAAAATCATTCTGTATAATTAAGGTTTTAAGTTCATAAAAATGTGTATATATAGATCTTACATTTAAGTGTCATATCTTCATTATATTTAATGTGTCATTATGTATAATAATAAAAATAAAATTATTATAAATATAAAAAGTCCAACTAGCAAAGTAATCTGAAGCAAATAGTAAAAAAAACAATCAATAACAAAGGCGCAGCGCCAATTTAAGAGAAAAAAAGCAGTAAGCCGCAAGTACCAATAATGCAAAATAAACTTGCAAAAAGTATTTTTGTAGAAGAAAAAATATATAAAAATTATTCTTAGGTAAATTAGAGTTTGGTGCCCAAACAAAAACTTTAGATCTCTGTGAATCTTTAATGGAAAGTTACGTATTTCTAGAAAATTCTATTGATGATATTTTAAACCCGACACCATATTTAGATTGTTTGTCAATTTTGTCTTTATTGGTTATTAAGCCTAGTTCTCAGAGCTTCGACTGTCGCCCGCGACAATCCCCACTCCTTTCGTTTTCAATGTCGAGCGACAGCTGTCACGTCACGATAATGTCAACCATCTGTCATTTTACACAATATCCCCAATGAAAATTAGGTGAAGTTGATTCAAACCAACTACAGCGACAACAAACCGTCGACACTGTGGAGGGGGTTAGGGGTTCTGACGTTCCTTGTCTCCTATTGGCCAGAGAGAGTGTAGCTGGCGACAGTCGAAGCTCTGAGAACTAGGCTTTTAGTCTTCTCCCTAGATTATTCTTATTAACCTTGGCGTCTAATCAGGAAGAACGTTGAGTATTATATATTTTTGCTGCTCAAATCAGAATTATATATATTTTTTGTAGTGAAAAAGTGAAATGCAATAAACTCTTAGAAAACAATTGGAAAAATACTTACGTATTTTATTCACATGTGGATTTAAAAATTACTTTTTCCACCCCACATTAAAGTACGTATTTTTGCAGTTATTCCACTCGGATCATATCAACTTTATACTTCTCCTAATATGAGCGCGGTGGTAGATATTTTCTATTTTTGAATTATTATCAAAATGGTTCTAAGTGAGCTGATTTCAAAACTATTTCGGAGATCATACATTTTGAACACAATGAAGTTTTTATAATAGTTAAATTCCTAAAATGCTATGATTAAAGACGGTGTTATCATTTTATGAATGTAAGCGGTACATTTACTATTAGAAGATTAATATTAATGCAAAATTCATACTTTATGTAGTGTAGTAGGCCAAGTTGATGAATGTCGCGCCATTTTTGTTAATAGCGAGTAACAAAATCAATTTGCAGATTATACAATTTTCAGTAATTGTTATATTAATTTCTCGAATACTTTCATTACCTCTTTACTCTGTAAATCCATTTGAAACTTTATTAAAGTAAGGTTATATTTTCGACGTTCTAGGCATACCTAGCAAAATCATAAATCGCTTCATTAAAAATTTAAATACAAGATCGTTATAGAATAGCGATAGGATGGTAAAACTACAACAAATTTGCAAATAACGCATTTAAACAATTTTATCTAATTATCAGCAAAAGAGCTATGAGTAAGTATATATTTCACAGATAAATTATAGAATAAAAACAGGCAAAGTGGATAAAGCAGTTTTTCAAATTCAGTAACTATCATCTAAAAAATGTAAACATAAATTTTAAAATGCCAATAATAATAATCTTTTATTGGCATTTTAACGGTTTCGACACAAGGAGAGGTCAAAAAGTCATCAACAAAAGGAGTAAATATATAAAGAGTATCTAAACTAAGCAGCAAAGAATATCGTCTTACCCATGATTAAAGGTTAAATTAATACACCACTACACTATTTATATCCCGTCCGGTTATACACGGGACTCGCGCTTCCTATAGAATTCAAACGTAGTAAACGTAGACGTAGGGAAAATAGCAGTAATGCGAGCTTCGGTATGATATTGGTACGCAGGCACCGGCAATGTGGATTTAGTTCGGCTTCGGCGCGGCATAATCAGCATGCAGGCTGCCAAGCGACTGCTGCTTACAGGATTGGATCAGGATATTTTACTTTGGTCACAGAATAGACTGTTGGCTATTCTGTGCTTTGGTCATGAAATATATACAAATAATTTGATATCATCTAAAAATTTATATATGTATGTACATCAGGTGTTTACATTTCTGAAATATAATCATTGTCTGATATATTTAAGGCATGATACATAAAAAATGGCCATAGTTTAACTTTATCAATTATATCATTTTAAGAACCAAGAAACATTTGCTAATAAAAAAGACTTGAAAGGTATATCGAATTTTCTTACATATCTCGTCAATATTCGAAGTTAAATACAAATTATCTTAAGCCAACTTTTACAATATCAAATTTCACATTACCCAAACTTGAATGTAGATCTATATTGCTGTGGAGGATTCATGTTTTACCTTACAAATGTTTGGGTTTTCTCTCCAATTAGAGCCGCTTGCTCTGGTTCCAGAGTGCAAACAGCACAAGTGCTAGGTGACCCTAACGAAGCTGAAAAAACATCGAAACGTTGAGTATTTTCCCTGTTTCCGTTGATTTTTTTCAGCTTTTTTAGGGTCACTTAACTAGCACTTGTGCTGTTTACACCCTGAAGACAGAGCAAGCGGCTCTAATTCAAGAGAAAACCCAAATATTTGTAAGCTAAAACCAAAGCTTTAGGTCGCAAATCGATTTGAAAGCTTAAGTTCCGATAACAACTTGACTTGACATTTAAAACTCGGTTTTAGTGGCTACTTCTAAGCAAACATATCTCTGCAATTTGATAACAAATTCTTATCTCCAATGTTTTATTCTTAGAAGAAAACCCCAGTTAGAATATATTGAAATGTTTATACAAACACAAAGATAAAATAACTGAGATTGTTAATTTGAAAGTCTATAAGTAAATAAATTGACTAACCTATAACAGGAGGTGAACAGATACCTCTCTTTCTAGAAAAATTAAATATATTCCGTACTAACTCAACCTTGATATACTCAGAAACATTATACCTTACTAGATATGCAACACTCAAAAGAACATGTTAACAGAGTTGTCTACGTAGTATGCAAAACATACATAATAGAGTTACTGTACTGGAACTAATAATAAATGATTAGAGAATTCAATAACCAATATCATTCAACTCATTGACACGCTTGATTAATTTCAACCCCCAGTTAACTCTGATAGTCCGGGAAAATTAGAGTGAATATTTGAAATAAATATATAAAAAATGTGCTCATCTCATTGACACGCTTGAGATATTACAACCCCCAGTAAACTCTGATAGGCTGAGAAAATTAGACTGAATATTTAAAAAATATATAAAAAAAGTGCTTTTATATGTTTCACTGAAATTTTGGTGTGGAAGTATCAAGGAGCATCTCATTCATACCCATGTCACAAACAATATAAGCTATATTGTTTGAGCCCATGTGTAATTGCAACCCCCAGTTAACTCTGATAGTACGGGAATATTAGACTGGATATTTAAAAAGTATATAAATAATGTGCTTTTATATGTTTCACTGAAAACCAAGGGCACCGTGGTTGACATCTGATATTCAAATTTTTATGAAACAGAGAGTAAGTTTAGAAAAGCTAAACTAAATGAGCATTGGACTCGGTACAATTTGTTTTAGAAATTTACTTTGGCAGCGATAAGAAGGAAAATCTGCTTTTGTGTGACAAGGGACATCTCATTGATACGTATGTATAATACCAACCCCCTCTTAACTCTGATAGTCCAGGAAAATTAGAATAAATACTTCCAAAATATATAAAAAATGTGCTATTACATATTTCACTGAAATTTTGATGTGGAAGTAAGCTAAAATAAATGGTTCACCAAAGAGCTTAAGTCTCTAAGAAAAAGCCTTAGGTTTTTTGTTCAATTTGCAAACACAAATAGCAATATAGATTGTAAATATGTAATAAAAACCCTCAGGAATTAATATAAAACTAAAAAGGTAAATGAACAGAGAACGCCTGTAGAAAATAGGATTATCATTGCAAAATGCAAAACAAGAGAAGTTTG
>MU191674.1:18248-32774 GCA_016904865.1 Pissodes strobi
AAAATCTTAATTCAATTTCGCCAAATGATTTTAATAATTTCTTTACTTATTCTCCAATAAATATATATTACAAAAATTATTAATTGTAATATGAACAAGGCTATGGGTATGGCATCACAAAAAATAAATAGTAATAAAACTATCTTTCTGGCTCCCTTTGTTGAACCGGATGTGTCTGATCTAATCAATAGTTTATCAAACAGTAAGGCTAATGATATTTTTGGTATTAGTAATAAGATAATAAAAACACTGAGGGATGGTATGGTATCGGCAATGACCTTATAATAAACTCTTGTTTTTCTTATGGTGAAAACTAAAAACCTCAAAGGTTTGTCCAATTTTGAAAAAAGTAGATATTGATAATGCACATAATTAGCGACCAATATCAGTTGTTCCAATCCTATCTAAGATCATTGAGCTTGCATTTATAAAAAGAGTAATAGCATTTCTTTCTAAAAATAATTTACTCTCATCCACGCAATACGAAAGGCCTTTCCACGGCCGATGCAATAAAGCAGTTGATTGAAGATGTGGTGGAGGTGTTTGAGAGGGGGGAAGTGCTAAAAGCATCTTTCTGCGACCTCTCAAAGGATTTTGACTGTGTCTGCCATGACACCCTTCCACAAAAATTAACTCTTTGTAATTCATACCAATTTATACATTCAAATATCTCTTTCAACTTGTAGAGAAGAATGGAGTAAGATCTGATGTCTTGGAGGTTCAAATGGGAATACCGCAGGGTTCAATTTTAGGCCCATTAGTATTCTTAATTTATTCTAATGACTTGCCTCTCCAATTACAATTAGCAAAAACTATCCAGTATGCGGTTGATACATCATTCAATGTACCTCATATGGACTCTAAAATCTGCTCAGGTATGGTAACAGAAGAACTGCAGATTGCTAAAAACTGGTTTGATGCAAACTCTCTGCTATTAAATATAGAAAAGATTTTTACAATACAATTTTCTTTAAAATCTTGTAATATCTCACAGATTCAATATTACATTAAATTTCTTGGTATTCATCTAGATAAAAAGCTAGATTTTAAACAGCACTTAGAGAAACTCTCATGAAAGCTTGCCAGCATGACCTCTCTAATTAGAGAGTTACCAAAATACGCCACTAAAGAAATTGTTCGAACTGCATACATGGGGATGTTTCAGAGCCAACTACTTTATGGAATATTATCCTAGGGAAATTCCACAGATGTTTCAACTATTTTCAAAGAACAAAAATCTGTAATTATATTATATATTCATCTTCCAGATGACATTAGGCTTATACCATTGAGAAATTTTAACACAGCAGTCAAAAATATATTAATATCTTTTTTTATCAAATCCAGTGAGACATGTATCCCTTGTTATTCCATTCTGACGATGCTAAAACTATTAAACGGTTGTATTGATGCAAATAAATGGATTGTATTGTAGTGTATTGTATTGTATTGTAAGTGACAAGGAACATCTCGTTGATACGCAAGTGTTATTGCAAGCCCCAGTTAACTCTGATAGTACGGTAAAGTTAAACTGAATATTTGAAGAGTATACAAAAATGTTCTTTTACATGTTTCACTAAAATTTTGATGTGAAAGTAACAAGGAATATCTAATTGATACGCTCTCATAATACGGAAAAATTATACTGAATATTTAAGAAATATATACAAAATGTGCTTATATAAGTTTTACTAAAATTTTACTGTGAAAGTGCCATGGAACAACTCATTGATACGCGCGTGTAATTGCAACCCCCAGTTAACTCTGATAATCCGAGAAAATTAGTCTGATTATTTAAAAAGTATATAATAGTGCAGGCTCCAATGGGTTCTTCGTTTGCAAAATCTGCAGACCGCAATCTGTTTTGTGATTTGTGTATCTGAGACCTTTGTCTGTATAAAAAAGCATGTTGCCGCGCGCGCGCATGGTGCGATTGCCGTTTCGCCCCTATTTTACCTCCGGCATAAACTAGAAAAGTTAGGTTGCCAAGGAATGTGGTATCGCAGAAAAAATTATTCATAACATCTGACGACTGATTTGGGTTCTTAAGACAGTACCTTATCATCCGAAACAAAGTCCCCAAAAATCCTCGCATTGGAAAATTTACAAGAGCCAATGGAGATATTACAATTTTAATGTAAACTACTAGAAAGTGAAATTGACGTTCACGGCTCCAAGGGGTCATCTGATCATGGTTCAAACGTATTTTTTTTTTAAGAAAAAGTAATTTTTCAACCCGGAAATGATAATTTTTCCCAATCGGGAAAAATTCTCCGGAAATGGCTAAAAAACTGGGCAAAATGGGCTTATCTGATCAGTTTTCACGCTGACGCGCATCTTGTGTCCGTGTGCGTGTGAAGGCACGTGCACTGGCCTTTGCGCGAAGGTGCGCGTGCGGTTTTAAAGGAAATGAAAATGGGATAATTGAGTTGTTTAAAGAGAAATAAGGGCACATTAGCCCTTGAAAATATTTAATCAGTATAAATATTCATATTAAATATAGCAGTACCACTTAATATTTAAAAGATATGTGGACATACATTCTCCTGAAACAGTAGTATGTACAGTTAGATCAGTATGGCTAGAAATACCATGACTTGACAATTTCACAAATAATTATGAAATAAAAAAAAATTAAATTACTCTAAACGCTATCTGGGTCGTCGGGGTCTTCTTCATTATGAAGCAATTCTGCATGAACACTCTCCACTACTGTGTTCAATCCCCTCGGACCGGCATCCACATACATTTCTACATCTGGACTTCCACGCACACCTAATTAAGCTCAAGAGACTCGACAGGGCAAGCGCACAAGCCGCGCTGGGTTGTCCAGTTTTCTCTAGCCATACTTCGTTGCGTCCAGCTTTGCTCCTGTCCCAAGCCATTCTTGAACTTAAAAAATATCAACCTAATTAACATTTTACTAATGCAGAATGCTTTACCCTTTTATTTTTCTTCAAATTACCTGCAGGTGCACGCGCAATGAATATTGTCGAGCAGCTGCAGGGGGCAAAGTTTTCAGCTGCAAGTCAGCATCTAGCTTTTGCGTGGCGGCTACACTTGTTGTAGAGGGTGTAGCGAAGGTCATCTAGGGTGGCATGTTTCGCTCCTCTGTATAAAGCAAGAAGCTATTTCTTACCGCAGGAGACGATCCTCTCCAAATCTGCTCCGGGCTTATTAAAAACTCCAACTTCGTTGCCCTGGAGAATTTTCAATGTTGATGCCTTTCCTTTTCCAAAAACTGCTGGCATTGTATCACAGCCGGAAAAGGCATGAGCAAAGAGAATGGCTGACTTTACATTGTCAAGGTGCTCCTGTATTAATTCGATGTTCTGTGCCTCTTCCACAGGTCCCTTTATCGAAAAATCACAACTTCTGGGTAGGTTTTCTGCGCTGGACAAGCATGGCAAGAATATCCGTGTCTGTTGCAGCTATAGCAAAGGTCGGGCTATTATACTGGTCAAGGTATCTGCATCCCCGGGGTCCTGTAGCACCCTTATCCCTCTTTATTCGAGTGCAGGCTTCAGAAGGCGGGTCCAGTTTGTTTTATTCTGACCGTTTCCCCGTAGTTCTTCGCTGTTGCTCTGATGACTTGGTTGACAACGCAACGAAGTATGACTGGAGAAGACTGGACTACGCAGCGCGGTTTGTGCCACACTGCTCCGACCTGCTCGCTGCCCCGCCGAGTCTACTGAACCTAATTAGGGGTGCGTGCAAATCCGGATGTGGAGATGCGTGTGGATACTGCGGCCGGTCCGCGGGAATGGTGTGCCGGGAATGATGTCATCACGGCAGTGGATAGTGTTCTTATGCAGAATTACCTCATAATGAAGAAGACCCCGATGACCCAGATGGCAACTAGAGTAATTTCATTTTAATTTTTTTTATTTCATAATTACCTTTGAAAGTTTCAAGTCATGGTATTTCTAGCCATATTTATAGACTCATTTAACCGTACATAGTAAAGCTTTTATACTACTGTTTCAGTAAAATGAATTATACTACTGTTTCAGTAAAATGCATGTCCACATATAATATATTTTAAGTATTTAGTGGTATTGTTATATTTAATATGAATATATATAATTAATATGAATATATATAAAAATTAAATATTTTCAAGGGCTGGGGTGCCCTTATTTCTCATTAAACAACTTTTTTGTCCCATTTTCATCTCCTTTAAAACCCCATGCGCGCTCTCGCGCAAACGCCACGGCACGCGCCTTCACACGCACATATACTCACACATTTAAAACACTCACAACACACGCACGCACTCACAAGATGCGCGTCAGCTTGAAAATTGTCCAGATAAGCCTATTTTGTTCCGCTTTTATTAAGCCACTTCGGGTGAATTTTTTTCCTGATTGGAAAAAATTGTCATTTTCGGATTGAAAAAAACAATTTTTTTTCAAAAAAATATTTTTGAATGATGACCAGATGACCCCTTGGTGCCGTGAACGCTAATTTTACTTTATAGTAGTATAAATTAAAATTGAAATATTTCCATTGGCTCAAAATTTGTAAGATAGTAAAACACTGTTTTTAAAATTAACTATAATTTTTTTTCTATGATTTTTTAATTAAAATTAAACGTATTGTACCTACTGACTTGTGGTGTGTTATATTTATAACCGAAAAAAGTATACATACAGCCTTAAACATTCGTTTTTAATAGTCCCATGATTATGATCAATACTTTTTCGAAGTATGCTAACAATGTTAATAGCAATGGAGAAGGGGAAGGGGGAGAGAGAACGTACCACAACACTCACTGGCAACATCATTCATATCGAAGTATAAGATCAGTACAGCACATATCAGAAGTCAGAATGCGGTCTGCATATTTTGCATACGGAACTCCACTGGGAGCCCGGTCTATAACAAAAGTGCTTCTATATGCTTCACGAAAATTTTGATGTGGAAGTGACAAAGAACATCTTATTTATACGCATGTGTAATGGCTTCAATGGGATGCTCCTTGTCAGATTCACATGAAAATTTTAGTGAAACACATAAAAGCATATTTTTCATATTTTTTGAAAATATTCTGTATAATTTTCCCCGACTATCAGAGTTAACTGAGGGTTGCAATTACACATGCGTATCAATGAGATGTTCCTTGTCACTTCCTTGTCACAAAATTTTAGTGAAGCATATAAAAGGACATTTTTTATATTTTTTTCAATTATTCAATCTAATTTTATTTATTTATTTATTCAAATCAGTACACACAGAGTTAGTTACATACTCCAAATAGTACAACACACAAAAACAACAAGTTACATACTCCAAATACTTAGTACAACGCAAAAAATATATATATCATAGTAAGTTCACATCAGTTAGGAAAAGTAACCATTGTGACAGTGCTATCTTGAAGCTTTAACAGCCCTGCGAAACGGCTCATACTTAAACATAAACAAGTCAACATTAGGAAAATTTTTGTTATAATTGCACATTATTCTGCCATAATTAGTTCGATGGAATGTTATTGCAAATAAGTCGTTTGCCCTAGTGGTTCTTTGTGGAACTCTTATTAACATCGACGTGAGAAGATGAGTACATTGAATTTGATTGTTCAAAAGTTTGTATGTAAATAATGCCATAGCATTCTCCCTGCGCTGCTCTAAGGTCTGAAGCCCAGCTAACTTAACTCTAGTTAAATAAGGAACGTCACTGTAAGGAAACCTGTGTTTATATAATAAAAACCTGACAAACTTATTCTGCACTCGCTCCAATCGCTCTTTATGACATTGATAATACGGACACCATATAATACTGTTGTACTCCAACACACTAAGAACTAGACAGTTGTATAATGATTTAATAGCTTTAGTATCATATATTTTTGAGCAAGTTCTGCGAATAAAGCCAATCATTCTCGAGGCTTTCAGTGCGGTACAGTCAATGTGCCTGTTAAAACTCAAATCAGTGCTAAATGTTACTCCTAAATCATTAAAATGATCGACAATTTTGATGATGTTGTTGTTTACAAAATAATTACTTACTAAGGGACGTTTACATTTAAAAAAACGCATAACTTTACACTTACTAACATTCATTTCCAAACAGTTATTAACACACCATGTATTTAGTCTGTTTAAGTCGTCTTGAACCTTATCACAGTCATCTTTGGTCTTTATTACACTAAAAAGCTTCAAGTCGTCGGCATACAATAAAAATTTACAAGTTTCAAACACAGACGAAACACTGTTTATGTACAGGAGGAACAGGACTGGACCCAGATGAGAGCCCTGAGGGATACCCGACGTGACGATGACATCCCGGGATGTTCTGATTCCGAACTGAACGCACTGTTTTCTATCCGTTAGGTAGGATTGGATCCACCCTATATAATTGTCTCTTATTCCCAACCGCGAAAGCCTATCGACGAGTAAAGAGTGTGACACCCGGTCAAATGCCTTTGTGAGGTCGGTGTATATCACATCTACCTGGTAGCCGTTTTCGATGTTATTGACCAAATAATTGTGGAAAACTCCCAGATTAGTGGTTGTTGACCTTCCTTTAAAGAAACCATGTTGTTCTTCTAGAATGTGATGTTTGAACTTCTCAAAGATTTCATCGGTGATAATGCTTTCGAACACTTTCGACATTACAGAAAGTAGTGAAATGGCCGAAGTTAATGATCTCGTTTTTTGAACCTGACTTGAAAATTGGAGCAATAGAAGAGTATTTCCATGCTCTTGGAAAGGTCTCCTGATTAAAAGAAGCCTGGTAAATCTGACTTAGAGGGACTGCAAGAGTTGAGCTGCAGCCTCTCAATAGTAACGCGGGTACTCCATCTAGTCCTGTGCTTTTATTTTTGTCCAAAATTTCCAGTTTCCGGGCCACTTCATTTACAGTAAAGTGGTGCGCAAAAAGTTCAACGGACTCAGACTCGGGCAGTCTCCCAACGATGTTACTAGGATAAACCCTATAGCAAGACTCAAAGTGATCCGCGAATGCATTAGCAATCTCTTGCTCGTCGTTCAGTTGTTTGTTGTTATAGATCATACTACTTGGCATACCACCACTTTTCTTTAGAGAGCCGACGAAAGACCAGAAGTACTTGACGTTGTGGGGAATCATCAGCTCAGTATTAGAAACATACAACAGATAGCTAGTTTCCACAAGGTGCTTTGCATTGCTTCTGAGTAGAGAATATTTATTGTAGTCGGCTAGAGAATTTGAGCTTTTATACTTCTGGTAGGCCTTCTTCTTCTTCCTAATGGTCCTGATAATCTCTGTGGTGTACCATTTTGGAAACTTGCCTCTTTTTCTGTAGATTTTTGGAAGGTATTTTTCTACAGCATCATAAAGTATTTCGTAAATAACGCTACTGAGTCATCGACAACTCTGCACTGTTCCAGAACCTTCCAATCCACATCAGAAAAGTAGCCATTTAGACCCTCATAGTCCGTTTTTTCAAAGTTATAAACACTACTCTCGGTCGTTTGTACAGCTCGAGATGCGTGAAGAGCAAAGACCATCTCTATAGGTTTGTGATGCTGAATGAGGTTGGATAACGGCAAACTCGCGTCCCCTATTGAAAACCCGCAAAGATCATCATGAAAAACCAAGAAGTTTCCAAACTCGTTTGCAATATGGTTTGCTTGAACAAACTCGCTGAGGAACATTCCGGTCACAAACGTTTCTGCTGCTGGTAGAGAGAGGTCTGATGGAACTAGAATCCCATTATCGTTTGTCCATTCTAGTGATGGTAGATTGAAGTCGCCAGTGATCAGCATATTGGCGTTTCGATACTTTCTTTTTATTTGCTCCACATGTTTTATGAAGTCCGAAAATGTTTTCATGGACGATCTAGGAGGAAAATACACACATCCGACAACAACCGTAGATCGGCCACTTTCAATCCTCACCCAAGTGTCCTCAAACGAGAAATTGTCGCAGCTTGGCAGAACAGAGGAGCTCAAATAAGATTTCACGGCAATCAGTGTTCCGCCCCCCCTGGTGCAACCCAATGCACGATAGTTTCTGTCTGTCCTGTAAACTACATAACTCGGGTCGAACATCTCGGAATTATGGATGTCATCCGTCAGCCACGTCTCAGTGAGGGTAACAATATCAAAGTCTGAGGCTCTTGTTGTACAGAGAAGTTGACTGGTTTTCGTCCTGAGCCCCCCCGACATTCTGGTAATAGGCGAACACATTTAGTAAGTTCGATGATTTCCCATTCTCCAATGGGATAAAAAATTGTCTCATGCTGCGTTAGGAGTTATGTAATTCTTCGTTAAAAAGGAGATGAGTTCGGTTTTGGTTTCGTTCATGTTGCCATCACAAGTACTACCAAGGATGGGTATGAATCGAGCTCCCCTATTGTCCCCCAAATATTTCTGCAGAAAACAGTACTGCCTGTGCAAAAATTCGTTGAGCACAGGACGACCGGTACTGTAACCACAACCGATAAGAATTAGATTGGTGTGGGCCGTTATTTCAAGCAGAAGATCCAAGTCATTTTTTAATATCTGCTTCCCCTGAATAGCTTCATAGTTGGAGATGAATACAACTACAAAATCGTTCTTATTAAAGTTCATACTCATGGTCCTACATAAATGAACAGTCTCGGTGAACGGCCGCTTATGGTGATATTGACAGTTCTTGTCGAATAGACCTCCGGTGGATTTTTTCAGCAGGTACCCAGTTCCCTTAGCGCTCTCTCCAGCAATGACCAATATTTGATCTCGCCTTTTAAGAAGGGCTCCAGTGTGTTTCTTTGTTTCTGGTTCTTTCACCGCTGGGTTGGTGCTGTTTGTGAACTTTTGTAGTTCTTCTAACTTTATTTTAAGCGAATCTATGTCCTTTAAATGGAGATTATTTTGAACCTCTAAAGTATTGATTGAAGTTATCAAACTTTTGTTCAGCAAATTCAGTTCTGAAAGCTCATTCTTCAAAGCGCGCGTCATCTCCTTGTATTCTTCGGCTGTTGAGACAAGATGAGCTTCCTTATATTGCATGGTTTTTATCTCTGAGGTCAATTGTGAAATCTGGAGAGAAAAGGATTTTTCAGCCTCCGACGCCTCCAGTTCAAAACTTTGACTGCCGCGTTTAAGCCTCTCGATGTATCTTCCTTTTTCAGTTAGCTCCTTCTATAGCAGGTCTAATTGGACCCTAAATTGCTTCGTTTGGTCTTCCTTCTCTTTATGAGACTCCTGGCAACTTTCTGAGCATAACACTCTGTATCCTCCCAAATTTACACATGTTAAACGTTCAAGGCAACTAGGGTGGATTACTGAGTGGCATACAATGCAAATATAATTGGAAAAATCTTTGTTCCTGCAACACTTAAATCTCATCATAACAGAGCAATTTGCGTTGTAAATAGCGAAGAGCAATCCTAAAACTCCCCAACTGCTAAAATTGCTCGATCCTTCAAATCGTTGATAACGTAGGCACGCTGTATGCTATGCTGCCAAAACCCTTTTTTTCCTCTTTTTATTGTTTGTTTACCATGTCTTCATTGTTGTCGCTGTAATTCGGGATAACGGAGAAACTGTGCGTAATTTCGCCGTGTGGTTAAGACCAAGACGTAGCTCACAATTTTACACAATTTTAAGACGCAACACAACTGTACTGTTCAAAAATAACACACAAAAAACAAAGACAAACTGTACAGCAATCGAATCACGTCAACCTTTATCGCGTCAAACTATATTATCTCGCGAACTATCAGAGGGGAGCAATTACATGTGCGTATCAATGGGATATTCCTTATCACTTCCACATCAAAATTTTAGTGAAGCAATGACACTTTTTAGATATTTTTCATTTATTTAATCTAATTTTCCCGGACTATCAGAGTTAACGGGGGGTTGCAATTACACGTGCGCATGTTCCTTGTCACTTCCACGTCGGAATTTTAGTGAAACATATGAAAGCCCTTTTTAATATTTTGAAATTTTCAGTCTAATTGTACCGGACTATCAGATTTAACTGGGGGTTGCAATAATTATTCATGTGTTTCAATGAGATGTTCCTTGTCACTTCCACATCAAAATTTCTTCAGAGAAACGAGTGAAATGTATAAAATATTAGTAACTTTTGAAAGGGTGTCGGTATAATCGGATAGGGTAGGTAGTTTTATCTATTATTTATTTCAAATGACATACCTAATTTTAAACCAAATTTGACTAAAATAGTTATTTGTGTTTTTGGAGCGTAAAATAACGGATTGCCGCTTGACGGCAATCTGTTTTGCGCTCGAAAAACACACAGAAACTTTTTCTACAGCCGCATTTCTAAAAATTAAATGCACATTTTTCTCCTAAACTTAATCTCAGATTTGCAAAATGACTGTCATTTTTAACGTATTATATTCTGGCATACTTAGAATATGAGTGCCAGCAACAACTGTAACAAATGTTCGACTGTCATTTAATTTTAGTAATTAGTTATTTTGCGCGCGACTTCTTAAGCGGCAATCCGTTACTTGGCGCTCTAAATACACAAATAACTATTGTGTTTTTAAAGCGCAAAATAACGGATTGCCGCTTGAGAAAG
This sequence comes from Pissodes strobi, assembly GCA_016904865.1. Lineage (NCBI taxonomy): Eukaryota > Metazoa > Arthropoda > Insecta > Coleoptera > Curculionidae > Pissodes > Pissodes strobi. The sequence goes on from MU191674.1 coordinate 28,770, forward strand.
ACTGTTATCTTTCGAAAACGGCAATTTTACTTTGCGAAAAACGCACAGAACTACAGCCCCATTTTTAAAAACTAAATGCATATTTTTCTCTATACTTATTCTAAAATTTGCAAATGACTGTCAGCTTTGACATATTATCCGGGCATATCTAGAACAGGAGTGGCAGCAACAACTGTAATAAACGCACGAATGTCATTTATTTATTTTCGATTGCCGTGACTATTCCTAGCATACTCGACGGAAAAAGTAAGAATTTTCTTTTCCATGTTCGCGCTAGAGCGCAAAATAAGGATCCGCGGCATTCGTCGATTTTGCGATTTCATTTCAATTTAGTAATTAGTTATTTTGCGCGCGGCTGTAGAATAACACGTTTTCGATACCCTAGATTTTTTCCTCACTAATTATTACTTACTAATTCAATATTTATATCGACGACTGTAAAAAGTAAATCTGTGATAAGAAATGAATTTGAATCTGAAGATAACTTCAGTGACTAGATAAAGATACTGCACTTTGCTTTCTCGTTTTTTATTCAAATAAATATTATTCATTTTAATGAGATACCCTGTGACACTTTTACGGTCCACTACATTCATGGGCGCCGGCAGGGGGAGGCAAGGGGGGGCAGTTGCCCCTCCCCCTGGATTATTAAAATAACGCTTAGTATAAAAGTAAATCTCAAATTCAGTGAAACATGCATAGGTACCTGAAAATTATATTAACTATTTTCGTACAATACCACATTACCACAACAACAATTGAAAGATCTTTCAGTACCCTCTGACGTGTAAAAACCTGGTTTTGATCAACCATGTCTGAGGAAAGACTCTGCTTTCTGGTCTCTGTATGCTTAGCGTTCACAGAGAATTTGTCAATAATAATAAAGACAACAGTTATTGAAAAAGCAATAAATTTTCACTTTTATCCGATTAGAAAAATATAGGTATGTACATACATCCACAGTACAGAGTGGTCCCCTATAATGTCTCCCCACTTTAACTTTTTTGTTTTAAGTGTCCCGAAAAATTAAAAGTATGGTTATGTAGGTACTGAAAAACACTTTTTTTCTGCATGTCCAGTCCAGTTTCTACTTTTTTTACGTTTAATTAACTTGGGAAATTTGTCAATAATGCTTGATAAAATCCGCTTCGTCTGCTCATGGAAGGCGTGTTTTTCTAACGATTTTAACGACTTTTGGGTAACAATTGAGCGTGGCATCCCCAAAATTTTCCACCTTCGTCGAATTAGTCTCCGGCGAGGTTTTCCAGTGCTCCTACTTGCCTCCCCCTGGACTTTGACCTGCCGGCGCCCATGATTACATTAATTGTAAATCCGAATCAAGATAGGCATATAACTGAATATTGGAATTGCAACTTTTTGTAAACTTAAGACCAATATTTTGAGTTTGTTTTAAGTATCGTAATATATGTTTCAAATGATTCCAATGTGCTGTACTATAACAATTTTGAAACTGGCTAAAATACGTAATCGAGATGCTGGAGTCTTATGTTCCTTTAATACTCTTGTCGCTGCCCGGTTAATTAAATAAATTAATGTTCTTACTGCTTCTCCCCAGAATGACTTTTCAAATGGTGAGTCGTATATCAAGCATCGAGCTTTATTCATAATTGTTCTGTTGAATCGCTCTGCAACCCTATTCTGTTGTGGATTATATGGTAACGTATACTGAATTGTGGTTCCCTTTTCTGTACAGAAACGTCTGAACTATTTGGATGAATATTCTCCTCCATTGTACCACATATCAGTTTCTTTTTTTTTGTATAAAACACTCTTCTACGATTGCCACATACTCTCTAAAATGTCCTACAGCTTTTTTTTTGCTTAATAAATAGCATACACAGAAATGTGAAAAATTATCTATAGAAGTTATGAAATAACTCCTTCCTTCATGAGTCATGGATTGGGTATCTACCTGAGCGTTCTATTCGTCTGTGTTCCAACATCTTATCATCCCCTGTAACATTGGCTCTGTGTTTTTCATTAGTCCATTCGAGAACTAGATAATGTAAGTTTTCTCTTAGTTTTCCTTCCAAATTTGTTATTTACTTCTTCTTTACAGAGACCTTCTTGTCCTTAAAAATCACTTCCAAACCATTTTCTTCCAACTTTCGTATAGACATCAAATTGTAAGCCAAATTTTGACTGTAATCGACTTAAATTAAATATATATTATCTTCCTTTGTTGACATAATGATCTATACTTGTTTTGCAACATTTATTTTGTGAGATATATTTCGAGAATTTTTCAAAAAGTCGCTGAAGTATGTACCAATTAAATGGTTAGTTGCACCACTATCTGTTACAAACTGTACTAACTGGGTTTTGTTCTTGTCAGATAAATTCACATACTCATTCTGATGTTGTTCACAACTTGTCAAAAATTAAATATTTTCTTCCTCTGATTGAGTTTGAGCACTTTGGGCATTATGTCATGTATGAAAACCACTATGATATGGTCCACGTCCATGAAAAACCCCATGAGAACCACCCCTTCGCTTATACCCTATTTTTTCCACAAAAGCATATGGAAAATTTCCAGTACTTCCAGGTGCTTGTTGGGCACCAACCCTTCCTCTATAACTTTGACCTCAAAAATGTCCACCTCTAAAATTCCTGTTAAACCTTCCTCTTCCATTATCAGCAAGAAAACTTACTTTTGGGCCATTTTCCTCTATATTCTTATTTTGACGAGCTTCATCTATCAGTAATTTGCTTTTTACAATTCTAAGGTGAAAAATTATGACTGGTACCAAAAACAATGTCGATAGCCGTACTCACTGACTGGTAATTTTCAAGTAAATATAATAATAACTGTGTTATTACTTCCTTATCATCTAAGTTTCCGCCGCAACTTCTCAAATCACACACTGTTTTCTCAAAACTTATTAGAAAATTTTTTAGCGGTTCTTTTCCGGTAAACTGGATATTCCTGAGCTTCATTTGTAGTTCGATTTGGCTCAAGATCCTTTATTTTACATACCTAGCTACAAGTACATCCATTATCTCCTTCGCAGTACCCCTTCCTTTGATAATCTCTACACTGATAAAAACGTGGAAAAAAAACCTTAATAAATATTTCTTTGCTTTTTATTTATTTGCTTTAAATAAAAATTCCTTAGATTAAACAAAATTTCTTTAATTTAAAAAATTGGGCGTGTTTGATTTTTCTTGGTTATTTCTTTGCCTTGTGATAGCAAGACTTTTTTCCATATTAAACACATATTTATTCGCTTTAAAGCTTTACAGATACGAAACCTCTCCGGGATTGCTTCAAATTAAAGATTGTGAATATTGGACCAAATATTATTACTTCATCCGAGTCTCGTTCAACTCGTAGCAGTTGCGCTGGCCGCGTCGACGCTTTACGCTCCTCGTGCCCTCAGTTCAGTTTCATTTCTGCTGCCGTCCTATAGGGAGATTTTATAGAGTGTATCCGCCCAAGGTAGCTATTTTTTTTTTAGTATTTGTGATGGAAAATACATTAATTAAGTGGAACTTAGGTCACTTGTGCCTTCATTTCAAGGTAAGTTACGTTTTTATTATATTACTTAGCTAGGTACAGGGTGGCTCGAATTCGTGTCTATGTATGGGGAACTCGAAAACCGTAAGAGATACAGTGTCGGTCAAATTAAGGCAAAATTGCGCGTTTAAGTGCCTAACAATATGCCGTTTAGAAAATCTTAAAATTCCGAGTGTTTACGGAGATATCCGGAAAAAACCGAAATTTTGAAAAATCGTTTAATTTTTTTCCTGGGCTTATTTAAAAACGGATTTCAAATCTAATTGCACCTTTGCATTGCCACTTTTTCCGCTCTATCCAATGATGATATCCAGTTTGAAATCCGACGTTTCGTCTTCAAGGGATCATCATCAACTTTCTTTTTTTAAATGCGAACTTAATTTTTTTTATCGTTTTTCAGATGGTATTGGCGTTATTAATATGAGTATGTGTTTTTTTTATTTTTTTTATTTTTATTTTTTTTT
>MU191675.1:5141-34103 GCA_016904865.1 Pissodes strobi
GAATATAGCGAAAGTTAATGGTTTCAATACTAACTTAATAAATAGACTAGTTAATAGGCATTTGTTTAGAAAGACCATTCGTGATTCCACTTCTTTCGTCAATCAGGATGAAAATACAAAATATGTCTCGATACCATATAATCCTCAGTATACTAGAGGACTTCAAAAAGTCTTTAAGGAAGTAGGTTTAAAATTAGTATACCAAACTCAGTTCAACATTAAGAAATTATTAGGTGGTCCAAAGGACAAAATTGAAATATTAGAAAGAAGTGGAATATATGAAATTGGATGCATGGATTGTAACCAAAAATATGTTGGGCAAACTAGAAGATCTATACAAACGAGATTCAAGGAACACATAGCTCATTTAAAGTATGGTAGAACAGAAAAATCAAGTGTTGCCGAGCATGCTTTTGATAACAATCATAGAATAACAATTAAAAATTTAAAATTAATTCATAATATAACTGATAGGAGATTATTAGACGCATATGAAAGTATGGAAATTATTAAATGTAAGAATAGTTTAAATAGAGATAGAGGGCCTATTCCGTATAGTCCATTGTATTGGTTGATCAAGCGTGACTAGTGGGATTCCAGGATTGGTTCCTTTGGTTCCGCTTGATTAAGCAAACTTTTAGTATAAAAGCGAGTTAGGTAGAGTTTTAAATTTAGTTTTAATCATCTCCTGATGATGCTAACATGGTTAGCGAAACGCGCGTCGAGTGCAATAATTCTGTTTCGGTATTGTGGATAAAACTCCGTTTTAGTAATTAATCGAAAGTTATTTTATTGGCATCATTATTATTTTGATACTAATTGGTCGTCAATATCACAAAGTAACGTAACCCAAGTTTCATTCTTCGCGTCGCGTCGTAGGGTCAGGTTTGGGAACAGAAGTTCTCCGTTAAATCGAGCTCTTCGCGTTTTAAATTCGTTGATTTCGCGCTTCATATATTTCCACTCACTTTACATGGGCTTACTTTGTTTAAAGTTAGTAAAAGCCTAGTAATTTCATTCGTTTACTAGTTTTCGGGAACATATCCCCGAAATTTTCGCGGCAACTTCCGGGATGGGAATGAACTGAAATCCAGAGACTGGCTCTCATTATGCAACGGCATTCCAATAAATGCCGGGAATGCTATCATAAATGCCGATAATGCAACCGTTGGCTATCAAAGAGACCTGGAAGAAGCGTTTTACAGAAGCACCATGCACCTTCTAGAAACACATCTCAACGTATCAATAAATAAGCAGTCGAATCTAGGATAAACTGGGGCCAAAAAGCAAAAAAAGCCCAAACGGTCCCTGACACTAGTGCCAAAGGGAAAAGTGACACATTTCCCACCTGTTTTAAAAAACAAACGCTCTCAGATCACAATAATAATAAATAGCCAGAATCCAAACTCTCAACTGTCACCGTGTATTGTGACATAAAGCGCTGGGTGACCTTCAGCCCACGTCACAGCCAGAATTCCATGAGCGTACTTACTGCATTTTGACTGATTTAATATTATCCATCTTATTAAGAAAATAGTACGGAAGGCGGGATAGCTGAACCATTGTTTATACAGTGCTGAACTTTAGTTGAGAATAAGTGAAACTACCCGAAAGTTGATTGGACCACTAACCCAAACTAAGCAAGCCTATTAAATTGATTATAAGGTATCGGAATCGGCTCAAATAAGTAAAATAGGTTGATACTAAATGAAACTAACCAAAAGTTGATTAGACGACTCACCCAAACTAACCAAATCTATTAAAATTGATTATAACGTATCGGAACCGGTTCAAATAAGTAAAATAAGTTGAGACTAAGTGAGATTAACCGAAAGTTGATTAGACGACTAACTAAAACTAACTATATATATTAAAATTGATTATAACGTACCGGAACCGGCTCAAATAAGTAAAATAAGTTGAGACTCGATAAAGGAGTATTCACTTCCATCACGTATACTGTGGTACTCGTGACTTTTTTTATTTGTAAATATGAATGCCTATTTTTTATGTACTAAGTATAATAAGAGATAATTTTGCATATTAATGAAATATCTGGCAGCGTTAATATAGCGATTTTGATATGGTAGGCTTCAAGAGGAAATTATTATTTGGAACGGTTTTAAAATTAAAACTAAGCCCAAACGCATCGTAATGGATATCTGTGCCTTTGTCAAATACTGATGGTTTGGAAAAATTCATTAAATAAACGGTACTACTTTTACGCTTATTGATACTATCGGAAATAAGTTGATGCTAAGTGAAACTACCCAAAAATTGATTGGACGACTAACCAAAACTAACCATATCTATTAAAATTGATTTCAACTTATCGTACCAGTTCAAATGACTAAAATAAGTTGATACTAAGTGAAACTACTAAAAAGTTGATTGGACGACTAACCTTAACTAACCAAATCAATTAAAATTGATTTTAACTTATCGTAACCGGTCCTAAAATAACTTGACACTAAGTGAAACTACCAGAAAATTGTTTGAACGACTTACCAGAACTAACCAAATCTATTAAAATTTATCATAACGTATCGTAACCGTGCTGTGATACTCGTGCGTGACTTTTTTATTTGTAAATATGAATGCCTATCTTTTTATGTACTATATTAATAGAAATTTTTGCATTTTTATGAAATATCTGGCAGCGATACTATAGCGGAGTATTTAAATATGATGGGATTCAACAGGAAATTATTATTTGGAATGGTTTTAAAAGCAAAACTAAAGCCCATATGCTGTGAATTTGAAAAATACTGATGGTTTGGAAAAATTCATCAAATAAACGGTACTACTTTCTCGCTTATTGGAATTAAAAAAAAGCTGGAACCTAGTTCCGTCACAGAATTAGGAAAAATTGGCCAATATTATCACTAGTAAAGTGGCTTTATCTTATCTTTCCTAGGAAAACAAACAAGTGCATATTATTTGCCTTACTAATTGGTAAATAAGTACAGACGTTGAAGGAAATCGTTGGAGCTGTTTGCGAGAAAATCGAGTTTGCTCATTTTTCTCAAGAGCAAAGGGATCTTCACCGATGCTTCACAGAAAAACGTGGTATTACGTATTATTTGCCTACTAAATTGTAAATATATAGAAAATCTAATGAACATCTTTAAAGCCGTTTTTGTGAAAACCAATTTTTTAATATTTTTTTTTATGTAAACTATCCTTAATTGCAAGCTATGTTGGGGTTTGGAACCTTCGGCAACATGCACTTAAACGGAGTTTTATCCACAATACCGAAACAGAATTATTGCACTCAACGCGCGTTTCGCTAACCATGTTAGCATCATCAGGAGATGATTAAAACTTAGCGAAACGCGCGTCGAGTGCAATAATTCTGTTTCGGTATTGTGGATAAAACTCCATTTTAGCTTAATTGTAAGGTTAAAGAAAAAAATATATGAAACGTCTGGTGATATTGCCCCGAAACTCCTAAATTATGATTTTAGTAGAAATCGGCCAAACGGTTTTGGAGAAAAGTCGTGTAACGGACAGATACACACACACATACACCTACACACACAGACACAATTTTGTTTTTTTTTTTAATTTATGGTTTCGTGGATTCTAGGGGTCATAATTCGTCGAGATTGGCAAAAAAGTCGCGAGTAGCACACTACACGTGATATAGGTGATTACTTCTTTATCGATTTTATAAGAGAGAAATAGTGTGAGAGAATCATATAATAATTAATTTTAATAGATTTGATAAGTTTTGGTTAGTCGTCTAATCAACTTTCGGTTAGTTTCACTTAGTTTGAACTTATTTTAGTCATTTGAACCGGTTACTATATACGTTATAATAAATTTTAATAGATTAGGTTACTTTTGGTTAGACGGCCATGTATGGTATTTAGTATCTACTTATTTTAGTCATTTGAACCGGTTCCGATACGTTATGATAAATTTTTATAGATTTGGTTAGTTTTGATTAGTCGTTGAAGCAACTTTCAGTTAGTTTCGCTTAGGCTCAATTTATCTTAGTCATTTGAACCGGTTACGATACGTTATAATAAATGTTAATAGATTTGGTTAGTTTTGGTTAGCCGTTCAAGTATGGTACTTAGTCCCTATCTACTTATTTTAGTCATTTTAATAAATTAGGTTAGTTTTGGTTTGGCGTCCAAGTATGGTACTTAATATCTACTTATTTTAGTCGTTTGAACCGGTTCCGATACGTTATAATCAATTTTAATAGATTGGGTTAATTTGGGTTAGTCTTCCCATCAACTTTCGGTTAGTTATTTATACTGATGTTTTCAGCGATTTTATCATTCCTAATATATTAAAGATGCTCTAATAAATAAAACTACTTATTTTCTAACCATTATATTTATTTCGCCAAATTATTAACTTATGGTTTTTGGTTAGCCTCTATTAATCGATTTTAATGTATAATATACGTTAACTCGTCCAGAAATCTATTAAAACAAGAAACACTCAACAAGAGAAAATGCATCCAAAGTATTTAGAACAGCTAGAATTTTACCGTATTTTAGATGATCCGTTTACTACAGCCGTAGCGCCTACACTGGCGAGTTTCGGCGGAATTTCGGCGGATCACGGGAAACCAGGCGTAGCAACAAGGAAATATTGGATTCTGGTTATTTATTATTTTTGTGCTCAGATGAGAAAAGCCGAAAGCCAGAAGAAGGCGATACAAAAAACGTCGCAGTTAACCTTGACCTCTACCAGCTTCTGGGCAGTTAGAAGCCACAAATGACAATATTGCATCAGCTGATGCCGATAACCAAGCAACCTCAATCCATTTAAAAAATAAAATCGTCACACTAATGAATACGGAACCAGACCCTTCTAAGGAAGTATTCAAAATCCCCTACAATATCATTCCTTTCACATTAGGAAAGTGCATCTTGACATTGGATGCGAAGAATCACAAATGCCGACTTATCAACAGCTCAGCGCATATAAGAAAAAGACGCATCTTGGTCAAAGCAAGACAATGTAACAGCAAAGGCCACGCAGAGTGATCCCAAAACCCAAACAGCACCAAAAGAAAAACCGTCACAACCACCACCCATAGTAATGATTAGCCACCGAGATTTCATTACCAAACTTAAGATCCGTGAATATAAGCCTAAATATACACGAAGCTCCATTATAATATGGTTCCAACATCTAAAAGATTGGGAAACATTAAAACGAATCTACGACAAAGAGAGCATAGAGTCCCATACGTACGCAGAGAAGATCCAAAAGGTCGACGCATTTGTCCTTAGGGGCTTAGATGAGAAAATCCTACCGCAAAAAGTGTGCAATGCGCTAACCGAAGAATATGATCTTGAAAAAATAATAATAATAATAATAATAATAACATAAATTTATTATTTTCCATATACAATATTTTTTTTACAAAATAACATAAAACATAAAAACTTAACATAATGGAAAATAAAAGGCCATGTCATTGCAGACATTCGGTTAACCCGAACACTGTTTTCTGTCTTCTGGAGGTATATCTCATGAAAAAGACGAGAACACAGCTATATCTTGCCATTACAGAATTCAGTATTATGCTGAAGTACCTCAATCAAAACAGCAAATACCTCATGAACGTCCGTGTCTCCTGTGAGCAGCGGCGCGCTGATAAAGCAATTATGCAGTGTGTTGCAGCTTCAATCTTAGTCGATTTTCTAAACAAACAGAGACTGCACATAGGCAGTATAAATTGCCATAGGGGCTAGTTCTAAAGTGAATTTGAAAATAAAACAAAAACTTTAAGCAATTAATATTTTTAAGATATTTTACTTGAAAGCAAGTTAAAGCTCGTAACTAAACAAATATAAACATTTAAATTAAACTGCCGTTTATAACTTTCGAACATTCAAATGCGTGGTCCGATTTTAACAATCAATATCTTAACTAATAATTGATGGAATTAAATGCAGTTTTCGAAATAATAAAGTCCAATGCTTTACAAATCAGCTGACTTGTACTAAATACCTAAAATGATCCATATGCAAATTATACAGGGTTATTCGCAATTGCCTCAAAAATTCAAAATATTCACATCTCTCCCAAATATGCAGAAGTAATTTTTTTATTGGTTTGATGATAGCATGGGCTCCATACCTCGGGACGTTTTCGAGATTTTTCATTTATCGATAGCGTTTAAAAAATTGCTTAAATATCTTGAAAATCGGTATATTGGAAAGTTTGCCTTAATTTGAAGCTTCTTTTGTTTTTTTTTTTAATATTTAAATAACACCAGGGCCATCTCATATTAAAGTAAATATTTTTTTTCTCAAAGTTAGGCTATTACAATGTACAGGGTGTCCCAAATTCGAGCCTCATCATTGGGATCTCGAAAACAGAAGAGATACGAGGTCGGTTAAATGGAGCCAAAGTTGCGCAGTACAAGTTTAAAAATTCCGAATACTTCCGAAGATTTTGGAAAAAAAACCGAATATTCGCGATTAAATTTTTATTTTTTTATGACTCTATTTGAATAGATATAACAAAATAAATTTCACATTTTCATTGCTACTTTTTCTGTTCTTCAAGATGGTGTTATCAGATTTTCAAGCCGACGTTTCGTCTTTGAGCTGCCATCATAAACTTCGTTTTTTTAAATACGGCCCTGGATTTTTTATTACGGATTTTAAGACGACCTAAGTCCTGTATTAGTGACATTTTCCATAAGAATTCATGGGTTAGAGAGAGACAAAAAAATCGATTTTTACTGTCGGTTTACTTTTACGTTGTTAATGCGTAAAAAAAAATCCATTTTCTGTCTCTCTCTAACACATGAATTCTTATGGAAAATGTCACTAATATGAATTTTTCGAATAAGTGCGATGCATCATTGGTTTTGGGACCCTAAAACCTTTTAAAATCCGTAATAAAAAATCTTGGGTCGTATTTAAAAAAACAAAGTTGATGATGGCAGCTCAAAGACGAAACGTCTGCTTGAAAATCTGATAACACCATCTTGAAGAACAGAAAAAGTAGCAATGAAGTTATATCTATTCAAATAGAGTCATGAAAAATAAAAATTAAATCGCGAATATTCGGTTTTTTTCCAAAATCTTCGGAAGTATTCGGAATTTTTAAACTTGCAATGTAGCATTTTGATCAGCATCAAACTGCGCAACTTTGCCTCCATTTAAACGACCTCGTATCTCTTCTAGTTTCCGAGATCCCAATGGTGAGGCTTGAATTTGGGACACCCTGTACATTATAATAGCCTAATTTTGAGGAAAAAATTATTTACTTTAATATGAGATGGCCCTGATGTTATTTAAATATTTAAAAAAAAACAAAAGAAGCTTCAAATTAAGGGAAACTTTCCAATATACCGATTTTTAAGATATTTAAGCAAATTTTTAAACGCTATCGATAAATGAAAAATCTCGAAAACGTCCCGAGGTATGGGGCCAATGACTACTGTCCTATCATCAAACCGATAAAAAAATGACTTTTGCATATTTGGGAGAGATGTGAATATTTTGAATTTTGTGAGGCAATTGTGAATAACCCTGTATAATTTGATTATGGATCTTTTTAGGTATTTAGTTCAAGTCAGCTGATTTGTAAAGCATTGGGCTTTTTTATTTCAAAAACCGCATTTAATTCCATCAATTATTAGGTAAGATATTGATTATTAAAATCGGACCACGAATTTTGAATATTCGAAAGTTATGAACGGCAGTTTATTTAGTTATGTCGGTGCTAGAATATAGACACTTTCTGTTGGTACTAGAGGTATCGACTTCACACAATATCAGAATAATAACAATACTTCTAAAGACTAAATAACTGCATAAACAGATATATTCCTTACAAAGTATACGGTTATAAATAGAACCTTGCAACTAAACACGGTTATAAGTTTGTGATAATTCCTACGGAAGCACTCAGTGTGAGCTTGATTAACTGAGATAACGCTGAGATGAAATACAGTAATATACTAGTAATAATAAAATGATATTTATTACCTTAATGTCCGCAATAAGCTACTATGTACAATATATTCACCAATTGATGAGCAAAGTTCAATCGTTGAGCAGTTTTTTCCAATACAGGGAAAGTCACTTAAAAATACTAAGTATCTACTTAGCTTCTATATACAATGTACTTAGATTTCTTGCTAATAAGAATGACTTAAGTTGGCGTGAATTGAAAATATGCAGTAATATGCATAAATAACTTCTGCTGATAGCGCAATGGCGTCGAGAGTGTATTTTACCTTGCAGAGTAATTTGCACTGGAACTGTATCAGTGTGTAAGAGAACAATTCAATTTAAGAAGAGAGCCTGAGGGGGATGCTGTTGTAGAAATGCGGCTTTATACCGCAACAATGAATTGTAAAACACGCTATGCTGGAACGCATAGGTAGACTGCACTCCGAGAAATGGAAATAGCACTTATGGGAAACTTTTATTATAATAAAGCAGAGAGAATATTGGCCGAGTGCCAAAAACGCCGTTACTCTTCGGCTTTTGAGAAAGTGACTGTGAAATAGTGAGTTTACTTACAGAGCCTCAAGGAGCGCGGACTGTCGCGACTTACTTGGGAGAGAATCGGGGAACAAGTCTATTCAAGAAGGTGAAGACGCGTTCTTTCTCCCTTGGCGCGTGAACTTACCCCCATTCCTGAAATATCCCTTCCGTAGAGGGTAAATATTGTAAATATAGAGAAGTTATACAAACATTTAACATCACCGGTTGTCTAAATTACAATTATGAATTTTAACACAAACCTGGTTGAAATCGGCTGACTAGTTTTTATAAAATTCGATTATTATAGATCGGAACGCTAAATTGACTGTTTCCGGCAGTCGCTGTAGGAACCACTGTAATTTGCCGGATGCGTTTTTGCTTGTTTTTGCTAGCTTATGTTTTGAGATAAGTGGATTGTATGGTTCGAAGCAGTTCTGCTTCTAGTTAAATTGATGATGAATAAACGTTGTGACAAGAGATGGCGCTGAGAGTGTCGCCGCGAATTTTTAAATAACATTGTTTTGAATGTGATACACAGTGGTGTGGAATATAATATAATACGAATTGAATCGCTCGATTTGAAAAGATTTTCAAATAGTTTTTGAGTTTTTTGGGACATGGGCATGCTCTCAGCTTCTGCAAGAGAAAATCGGGAGGCTCCAGATGCGCTGCATCACACCAGATCAAATGTGCAAACTGCTGGGGTGAACACCGCTCTTACTTACTGTCATATCTATCAGGTAGGACAGCTTCAGCTACCGCAGCAGACACGAAACCGCGTACAAGCTGCAGTCGAGCCTGTCACTTGAAATATGGGCGATTGCTTTTGCAGATATAGTTTGGTTAATATTGTGTTTTTCTTGCAGTTTTTCCTACAAATATCTCTCTTACCACTAACAGTCATCTCTTTCTCTATATTAGAAACAAATCACTAGCAGTTGTAAACGGACAGTTACTCGAAAACGACTGAAGGGCTCGAGCCTAAGCAATCTGATATCAGCCACCTGATTGTCGTTACACTTTCAAACGAGTTCTGCCTCTCCGAGCGGTCGAACTGAAGATTATGCGCATTAAGTATAGCCTAGTACTATAAGACTCTGTATAAGATAAGAATCTCGTTAGAAAATAAGACAAGAATATTGTAATTCTGGAAATAAAGATGTGTGATGATGAAAACGTATAACTTATAAAAAATTTAAAATTGAGATAAGTCAATTTTAATACATAAAAAGAAGTGGCCTAACTCGATTTTAATAGTTTTTAAGGTATAGAAAAAGTAACAACAAATATATCGCATTATCACATAATTTCCAGAACGTAACGTAACAACGAAATAGCGTAACGCGAGTTACGCTACTTCTACTTTAGGGTAATTAGCCAAAAAAACATTATGCATACTCTATTAGCTTCTTGTTTCTACTAAACCGAGAATGGCAAAAACTTCAAAATACTCTCCTGTAAAATTGTTAGAAATGAGTTACGTCAGTTCTTGAAATTGACGATATTATCAATTAACATTTCCAACCCGCCGGAAAACTAGTTCTTTAGATTCAATTTACCCGTAAATTATCGCCCATAAATGCTAATCAAGAACTTTATTAATGCTGGCAGATTTCCAGCCGTTGCACTGGGCCCACCCAGGAAACCCGGTGCTGAGAGGTGCGTAAATGCATTTTCCGGCAATTTTCCCGATTCACGAGCTGCAAAACGTATTGTTGTTCGAAGCAGGGTCATCAGTGTCGACCACCCATTATCGCCGGCATCACTTTTAATTTTCGAAATAGAAAATAGTTGGGCGCGAACGAGGTGTTGACGAAATGATGAGTTCCCGAGGAGTATTTTCGGGTGACTAATGGTATCGGCTTCTAAACATAGAAAAGTAACTGCTTTTGTTTGATGACTGGTGAAAATTATTAAACTGTCTGTGCCGGTATAATTAGGGTCTATCCGAGATCACACATGTTGATGAATACTATTTTCAAACATTCTTTAATAAAGCTCAAAAGTATTCACGTAACATGTGTTTGTGTAATCATGGTATTTTTTTATTAAAGAATTTTTCTGATTTTGACTTATAAAAGTAACTTAAATCTTAAGCTACTTTTTTTTCATCGGCAAGGAAAAATATGTCATTAGTTGTTTCATAGAAGGATATAAGGAAGCAAAATTATACGTCATTTATTAAAATAATTTAAAATTATATCATATAATATTATTAAAAAATAAAAATATAGGTATATTTACTATAGTTGTTGCACCTATTTAATGTTAGTCCCGAAGTCTTCAAATTTAAAAATTTATGTTGGATTTCTGAAGACAACGTTATATTTTTTTCGGCTTCAATAGGTGTTTCTCACAACATACGTATGGCTCTTTTTCCTTATTTTCTATTGCATTTTCCACGTACCCTTCTACCACGGAATTGGATTTCCATCCTCCCTGCTATTTGATTCTTAGTATACCCGCCCCTAAAATTGACCAGAAACGTGAACGAAGATCTTCTTAAGGCATTGTGCTATTACCAATATATTGCTTATAGTACCTTCCGTCTCTACATTTTATAAAAAAAATATATCTTTTCGCTTTATAAATTTGGGTCTAAGCGTTATATGGCTTCCAATATCAACAAAAACGACACCTTCGCGGTCACCAGCCGCGACCACAAATTCCGCGGCGATTTTGGTCTTGATGTTTAAGATTTCTATTTGAAATAAGGTCTTGAAATAGTTTCAAATAAGTAAGGCTCGTATTTTCTACACGCACTCTCCACTTCAATAATTACGGCAATCTTTTATTAGGAAGAGATCATTGTGTTAACTTGGATTTTAATAGAACTAGTTTGGGTTAGGCTTGTCTAAGAAATTCTGTTACATGTCCTTTTGTGATACGATTTGAGTTTTTCATCACGTATCCGTTATTTTGTCTTTCTAAAAAGCCTGTGCATTGAAGACACTTCTTTATATCACCATTTTCTTTTAGGGAAATTTGGCTTCGTAACATTGAAAGCATACTTCATAGTGTTGATGGCTTCGGTTCGTTTTTTTTTTCATTAAAACAGACTGGTAAAATCTTATCATTTAGCGTACGTAAGTATAGTACTTAAGATTCATTATTATTATAGTCCACATGTCAACATTAGAAAAATAGTTGTTGTGTAATTTTGTGTAACTCGCGTCTTTTATTGGAACTGCTCGTTATGAAATAATGCTTTATCCAACTGGTTACATAAATAGCGATTTCAATACTCCTACCTTTTAATGTAATGGTTTGACACAATGTTGAGGAATATCAGGAAGATATGTAACAATAATAGGTAAAAAGTTTCTATGACTAACTTTGCATTTATCGCGATAAACAACGAGTTTTGGACAAGTCATAAAATATGAAATTCAAAGATAGTTTGGGTTAGTTTTAGCTCTGCATTATCCATCAGCAAGCATTATGTGGGCATTTTCTAAAATAAAACAACGTTATGAAACTGGAGTGTACATCAAATATCAAGTTTGAAATCTAGCGAGCTTGAAGTTTATTACGTAAACTACAGCTAAATGTTACTTTTGATAGACGTCAGATCTGGCAAATAAGGCGTTTGAATAGAACACAAATGTTACATTCCCGGCCTAGGACGGAAATGTTATATTCCCGGACAGTTATTTTATATTCTTGTACAGTTATTGCATGTTGCCAAGCAACGAATACAGTATACTGGAATCATGACTTTTGCGGTGAGAAAACACATCGGAAAGGTGTCGTTTTTCGTCCGATCGGATAAAAATATACCTTATGTAATAAATATAAGTTAAAATTATGTTAGGTAAAGAAAAGGTAAGGAGAAAAATTAACCACTCGTACGCAATTGACCCTGTATACACTAGTCAGCGATTAACGAAAATATATTGTACAAGAAAGCAGATTTCTTATAATCCGAAGACAGTAGGGACTGATCACGGAAATCAGCTATTTCCTCAACCGAAGAAAGGTAGAAGACAGGAAAGGATTACTACGTGTAGTTGACCCGGTCAAGAAAGACCAGCCGAGGACTTGACTCTAGTTAGGCGTAGTAGAACCACAAACAATATAGCTACGCAAGTAGAACTCACCAGTAGAAGTACCCTGTCGGTAAAAGTACCCCGTAGGTAGAAGTACCACGTCAGTAGAAGTGCCTCGTCAGTAGAACCCTGCGAAACATCAATATATTCCGCGTATAACTCCTAATCAAATAAAAAAACTCAACTCAAAGCAACTACAAATAAATTATCAAGGGGAAAAGGCAAAAAATGAGATAGAGAAAGTCAATCTTTTTCCTGTGAAAATGGTCTATCTGCGGCTTAAGGCTGGAATCTCCAGGCTGCCTCAATAGATGGAGACAAAAGGCCTCTGTAAGGGAAATTAAAAGGAATTAGAGTCCATCCACATGGCACCTCAAAATGGACGACACTCACAAAAAATCGAAGTCAACTCACCTGACCAAAAGCAGTACTAAATCCCGTTACGGAATGAGTTTCATGGAGCAACAATTAACTAATTGAAGATAAGGTACAAGCAAGGCTTGAAACTAAAAAATAACTGGGGCGATTTAAAAAAATCCCACAAAAGGCAAACTAAATCACACTTCCAACCGACACTAAACCACTTTGAAAGGCAAACGAACGTAGAGTAGTTTGCACGACAGTTTCTGGAAGCCAAGGAACTTCCTTCAAAATTATCCCTACTAAAAATTACACCCGACCCATGGAAATTTATCCACACATCACACAGTCAACATATGTCACATTCCACGTGGAACAATTTTTCACCACCCGGTCCGGAGATTTTGACTCACAACTACTACGCATCGCAACCAAAACTGCTGATCAATCAAAATTCAACACTCAAAAATCAATAAGTCCAACATTGCGCAAAAGATTGAACATCCACGGCGACATGGCTATATTTCAAGGTTTCATAGCTAACTGGAAACGGAAACGCAGACTTTAATCTCGTAGGTCCCCTACGCGCCAAATTCAATTGGTTCTAAATTGATATTTGTTTAGCGACGCAAATTTTATTTTCCATCGAATCGGACCAAGACAACTTTTCGGATATTTTCCCTGTACAAGTTATTGTTTTGTATTGTGTGTGTGTATTTTAGGTTGTTGTGGGTAAATGAGTGATGTTATTTTTTTTTGGTGGTTTTCTTTTCCAAATAATGTCTACCATCTTATGTGAACACCATTGTTTATAGATTTTTACTTAATAACGTTTCTCTTTATCAAATTTTACTTTTTTCATTGGGATATTAATTAATCTATGTATTATACTATGGTAAGCAGCAAGTTTGTGTGAGAATGGGTGTAAGGAAGTGTTGAATCCATCCCCCCAAAAATTATACTCGCCTATAAAATTACACTAAGACAACAACCCCATTAGACTTGTAGTCTAATATGTCACTGCGCCATCCAAAAAATAGCTAACAAACTCATCAACATTATTTTAAAACACACAAAATTTCAGCCATCTTTTACGATTAAAAACTCCTAAGATCTTATAGATAAAATTAAAACTCTTAACCTCCCTAATAGCGCCAAACTAATTTCTTTTGATGTTAAGATCTTATTCCCTAGTGTACCTTGTAAAGAAACGATAGAAATAGTTGAAGATCTTGTGATTAAAAATAACAGAAACGTAGTTAATTTTCTGGAAATTAGTAGTGCCCTAAAAACCTGTATTAGTCAGAACTATTTCCAATTTGACAACACTGTTTATTCGTCAGAAGAAGGCCTCATTATGGGTAGTCCGTTAAGCCCTCGATTAGTAGAAATATTTTTTATGGATTACTTAGAAAAATCACCAAAAAAAAAAACATACATAGGTATGTAGACGATATTTTGGTGTATTTCACAGGTACACAGAGACCATTTCTTACATCCATTCTGACAAAAACTTGCTGACTACCATAGTATGATACATAGATTAATTAATATCCCAATGAAAAAAGTAAACTTTGATAAAGAGTTTGACCTTATTAAGCAAATAACTACAAGCAATGGATATTCACATAAGATGGTAGACATTATTTTGAATAAGAAAACGTCACCAAAAAAAAATTACATCACTCATTTACCCACAACAACCTAAAATACATACACAATACAAAACAATAACTTATACAGGGAAAATAACCGTAACTTTTTCAGTTATTTTCTCTAGCCTTAAGAAAGAAATTTTAACATCGCTTTTAAAACAAACAACACTATAGGAAAGTTTTTAAGAAACACCAAAGACAAAGTCCCGATGCCTCAAAAATACGGTGTTTATAAGTTAGATTGTTGGTCATGCACAAAGAGCTATGTAGGTCAAACGGGTCGTACTTTCGAAGTTAGAATTAAACAACATAAAAGAAATCATCTGAACAATAAGCCGAATTCAGCGTACGTAGCTCATCTTTTAGACAACTATCATAATTTCAGTGAACAGTTCACTATCCTCCATACAAAAAATAAAAGTAAAAAATTATCGTTTTTGGAATCTTTAGAAATCAACAAACTTAAAAAATCAGGAAATATACTTAACGACCAACTAGAAACAAATAATTATCCGTTATTAAATTTATTTTGATATATCCAGTTTACTACCGGCCCCTATGGCTGGCTTTTCCAAATGATTTTTTACTATTTGACGCCTCGTTGTTCCCTCTTTTGGATCTTAGTGTAACGATATTTATACCTTGTCACTTGATAAAGTTGCGGTGCAACGAAACATACTGTGTGAATAAATTTAAAAATTAGTGGAAATTGGAAACAGTGTTTTAATTATTAGTGTAAAATTGTTGACATTAAAATTTCGAAAGCAGCGATATTTAATAAGTTTAGGTTGTTTGCTATTTTACAAAAACATTATTTATTATTTAGAACTGAAATAATATGTGTATCAATAACTAAGTCTTCATCACTAACAAAAATTGGAACAGCTAAAGTTCGACTAGTTGCCGTTATTCATGTGAGCATTAATAATTTGATAAAGATTATAATTTTCGAAAAATGACGTTAAAGGATTATCAATAACTTGAAGATCAATATTGAAATCACCAAGGCAAAAGATTTCATCAACAGTAGGATATAAGCTATAATAGAAAGTATAGAATAAAAATCACCCATAAGACTGTTTAAATTAATATTGGTAGGCCTGTAGATACTAGAAAAGCTATATTTTTGTTTGTTATTTTTATCTGTAAAATTGAAAATTCTAATGCATTAATTACATTAAAATCAAGATCAATAATATTAACGTTTAAGTTGTCTTTCACCTACGCAACAACATCACCTCCTCTACCCTCCCTACCTCTTCTAAAAGGCTTAAAACTAACAATTACAAAAGGTTCAGACAAATTATCAACTGACAGCCAAGTTTCAGCTAGAAAAATTATGCCAAAATCGTTAGATTCCACTATATTACTATATCTCGAAAATCATCAAAACTTCTGAATATAGAACGAATATTTAAATGTACTTTATACTTATTTGTATCCATCTTATACAGGTTGGAGCCAAAGATAACAACAAATACAAATACACCTACAAAAGGAATAAAACGAAAAAGTACTCTTTATACGAAGTAGGTATAAGATAAATAAATAAAGATGCCTACAATTAAAATAAATTAACAATGAGAAAAATGTAAAGTAAATAAATAAACGATATGTCGCTAAAGTGAAATAAAATAAATACATCTTTATTATTTATATAAATGACCAAGTTTAAGTGTTGCCATATACAGTGTGTCCGTAAAATAACGGATACATTCGATAAAAATTAACCTGTGTTTTTTTGCAAAAAACGCTCAGACACGTCAATTAGTATTTTTGATTGTTCATTTTGTGACATAAAAAGTAAATGCACAGAGTGTCCCAAAAAAGCATGACAACAAAAAAAATATTTTTTTAATGGAACACCCTGTATATTATTGCATATTTGGATTATGCCAAGAATTCTTCATATTTCATGAACAATGTTCTATACCTATCTCCAAATGTTTTTGAAACATTGACAGTTGAAAATCGACCATCTACCAAGTTTGATAGCCTGTAAAATCTAAAGGGCTGAAGATAGAGCAAAATGGTTTGCACTTTGCCATCTTGGTTTTTTTAAAAGCTACCGTTTGACACTAACTTTATATTTAACCTCTGGTTAAATCTAAAGTTAGTGTCAAACAATAGCTTATGAAAAAATGAGATGGAAAGTGCAAACCATTTTGCTCTATCTTTAGCCGTTTAGATTTTATATAGGCTGTCAAACTTAGTAAATTTTCGATTTTCAACTGTCAATATTTCAAAAACAGTTGGAGATAGGTATCCTATGCAAATATGCATGAAATATGTCTAGAATTCTTCGCACAATCCAAATACGCAATAACATACAGGGTGTTCCAATAAAAGAAAAAAACATTGCTGCCATGCCCTTTTGGGACACTCTATATATTAACATTTTATGTCGCAAGATACGGAATCAAAAATACTAATTGATGTGTTTGAGCGTTTTTTGCAAAAAGCATAGGGGAATTTTATTCGAATTTATCCGTTACTTTACGGACACACTGTATAATATGAACAACTTAATTATAGGTTAAATTACAACCAATATATTTATTGGTTTTTAAAAAATTTGATAATAATTTAATGCTTTTTTTAATTAAATATACAACTTTCTTTCTATATTTGTGCATATAAATGAGGTCTCCACTCATCAATAAGTTCTGAAGTTTAAATCTGATTTCGAGTATGGATTTTGCATCCTCAATAAATCTCATCTAAATTAGCCGACGTTTAGACATTGTGAAAGGAAATGCATAATACATCATACAATGTCCCTTATCCCCCAAAATCACGCTGTGTAAATATGTAAAAGACATTTATGTTTTGCAGAAAATATGCGAAACTGCACGTTATTTTTGAAATAAGAAAATATTATGAAAAAATTACACACAATTCCTATATTATAGAATGTGGTGATAATATACTATTTTATGAGCAAATTCTGTTCTAATATCTAACGTTAGTTATTTAACATAACTAGTAATCTTAGCGATCAAATGTTTGTCTTGTCGCGTACATAACACTTCCCATTTCGTAATTAAGTGGTTTAATGCTAAACACCAATTGATTAACCAAAACGCAATAAATCACAATCAGTATCCATTATCCAAGAGATTAATAATTATTACAAATACATTCTTCTTGATCCATTCAGCTTAATAACGAAAGGTATTTGAAAATATAAAGGCCAAGTACGTTTGTTGATATTATCAGCTAATTTTCAAGATTTGAAAGCAATACATTAAAAATTAGGTATTGTAAAATATTACCACACAAATCAGCGCCTGAAAATATATTATGATATATTACAATACATGAAAATTTAAAATTCAAATATTAGTATTCGGGGGATAGAAATTATAATAATTTTATTTTATAGCGTAGATAAAATCAGTTTTTCTTTAATCTGCGTTCTTGTAGAATGAAACAAATTGGGAAAAAGTACAATCTGAATAGTTTAAAACACACATTAAATACTCAATCCTCTAATTTAGATAATAACTAATTTAGAAAATCGAAATTTATTTGTTTTATTACTTCATATTCATAGCTAATTTATGTATTTTTTTTTGCACATATCATGCATTATTTAAGAAAAATATGCATATAATATGCACATATTCTAAAGGTTTTTGGTTCCATATAATCCGATCTTTACTGATTATTTATGAATCTCAAATAAATAAAAAAATGCGCAAAACGAAAAACCGTCCGCATTTTCTCACACTCCCTCTCATATGCCCAGCATGAAATGAATATAACAAAACTTAGACTTTGAAATCGATATTTATTACAATTTGGATGCATCATATAGAAATGTTTTTCCATGACGATTAATCGATGTTCATATACTGAAGGCCCATATTAGAATGACGTGATCTAAGTCTTACAAAATAATTGAGATTTCACTACAAGTTTGCTCTATGCATCAGTTCGTATGGCTAATTATTTGAAAGATGATAACAGTCATGTTGCCTTTCTTGTACGCCCCAAGCTAAAACAGATATATCAGCTGTTGTTAACTTCACACCATAAAAGTGCGCCGGGTGTATACTTAAGGAAAATGTTCGTAATTTATAACGTGACATCAATAATTACACCCATACATACCGATGTAATAAGCAGTGGGTTTAAAGTTTGTATTTAAAAGAATTCTTGTCTTTGATCACATCATATTTCATTCCCTTTTTCATGACTTACTGAATTTTCAGCCGATCTCTCACGTTTATCTAAATCCTACCTATAAATTTTAGAGGTAAATCATGTCAAGAATGAAGTTGAATTATATTTTAGTACCCAATTATTAAGTGTATACCCAGCTAATATTTCCGTGATCGCTATCTCGAAAACGAAAGAATGGCTATTACTGGGGCACTTAAGCGAATATTGATCAAGGGAAATTTTGAATAAATATAAAATATCCCTAATATTTTGTGTACCTTGCTATTAGATTGCAAATGCCTAGCACGCAATATAGTCCGTGCAGGATATATTATGGAATATACTGCACAAAGTAAAGCATTTCTTTAATTTTGCTTGGTGGGGAGGGCGTTTCCTTTCAAATGATCTGATGAAACCCTACTATCAAAAATTGGTAACAAAGAGAAAGAATACCAATTTCAAGAAGAATTATTACATATTCTCAAAAATTGAAAACTTGACAGCCTTTAGTAAAGTGAAAACCAGTATATTTTTCAATAGATAATACTTTCATATATTATAAAATTTTAACTTATTAAAACAGAGGCATATCTGCGACATATAAATTGTGGCAATAAATTGGGCTAGTTTATATACCTTGTAATACTTGTAGATATCTGCAATAAATATATTTTCTGTGTGTTTTCTCCTATATCTCATCAACGTACATTCATTAGATATTTAACAGCTGTTTATATTTTACCACCATTTCGCATCTCCGCTGACAACCAATTTTTATTGACAGGGATGACGAAAAGGGTTAAAATCATCATGAACTGTTTCTATTAATCTTTGGACCCATGCACGATGAATTAAGCCGTGCCTGAATAGCCAGTTATACTTCTAATTGTAATTCTATGATCTATTTATAATCAAAATCAAAAACACCTCTTAAGTATGTGAAACACAAGTTGCTCCGCCCCTGCATTGCTTGGCTTCACAAGAAAGGGGCTGATAAACAAACACGACGTTTTCCCGCTGAGGAACTCCTGGGGTGGGCCAATTATCCGCTCATGGGGAGTGACAGCAGCCGATTGGAATGCCACGGAGGCTCACTGACTGCCCGCTGGCTCACCTGGTGATGCATGAGACAGGGCAGCTTTCTTGTATATTACTTTAGAGATAATTTTCGGATTTTATAGATTTCGAATGGGCTTATGGGTTTAGTGCTGCTTACATTGTTGTGTCGTTGTTTTTTTTATTTTCGAAGCACCAACTGAACAGTCATATAGAAAAGTGAATATTTTATTAATAAAATAGTTTAATGTTCTGTTTTGAATTATTTCGATATTTGAATATTACGATTTGAGCTGCAAGCCTTTAAATGTAAATATATAGCCATCCGAAACGCCTCTAATATAAAAATTCTTCACTTCCTGAATTAAAACATTTGTACGGCGCGTGCGAAAAAAATCTTGAGAGATTGGACAATTCATTTCAGATTTTTTTAATCATGACGTCCATGATGAATGTTGATAAAACATCACTTTGCCAAATTAAGAACTTTCAGAATAAAATTTTTTGAAATAGCTAAATTTGAGAGATCGGAAATGCAAGCAAGATGTTTGATACGAATAACAGCTTTTTGGTAATCACATCTCCCATGAATAAACTTAATTAATAAATGATTTAAGCTTTGCGAACTTACGGTTTTGCGCTTCCTGTACCTGGCATTTTAAAAATGGTATATGCAAAATTAGCCTGTCTTCATACATCCATTTTCATCACGAATAACATTTTGTGAGAAGTAGAAAAGGGTATCACAAAATGTTATTCGTGATATAAGTTTTTGCCCTATCCATTTTTTTTCCGGAATAACATTTTGCGAGAAGTAAAATTTAAGGAACGCGTAGAACACTTTCAGCTTTCTATATAATTTTTATTAAATAAAATGGCCCGTAGTCGAGAAACTTTTCAAGAATAATTAGAGACGAAAGATTTGATAAAAAAATTCTTTAAATTTAATATTGGGAAGTAAAATTTGTTTTTTTTTAGTCCTCTATGTAATAGACCCATTTCGGAAAGCTGCAGATGTAATAATTCTGACATGGTATTCTCGCGATATGGTTTCGAAACTGGAAATTGGCTGCCCGTGACGCTAATTTGACACACATTTCCAATTTTTGAGTCGGAAGTGAAAGAGACAGTTTTCCTTGTTTTAACATATTTTTAAATACCATAATGCGAGGAACTATTATAAAATTCAGCCGCAGGAGTGGTGAAATGGAGGAGTGAAGCGTGAAGTAATCATAATGATCATAAATTATAGCTGCTTTTTGCCCGTACCTTCATTCCGCTAATTACTGTATTTAGGCTAATTATAAACCATTTTTTGGCAACATGTAAATTCGGCACAAAACGCGTTTTTTAACTGCAAAATTTTGCATCAACGCTGGACATTCTAGTTCTTGAGCAGCTTTTCAGTATAAACAGCTTTTTTAGGCGAATTGCTAAAGAATAAATAAATTTCGATTATTATAATGTACTAAAAACAGAGTTTCATCCACAATACCGAAACAGAATTTTTGCACTGGACGCGCGTTTCGCTAACCATGTTAGCATCATCAGGAGATGATTAAAACTAAAATGAAAATCTACCTAACTCTCTTTTATACTACTGTTTGCTTAATCAAGCGGAAAAGAAACAATTAGGAATATAGCCAACGTTAATGGTTTTAATACTAACTTAATAAATAAGCTAATTAATAGGCATTTGTTTAGAAAGACCATTCGTGATTCCACTTCTTTCGTCAATCAGGATGAAAATACAAAATATGTTTCGATACCGTATAATCCTCAGTATACTAGAGGACTCCGAAAAGTGTTTAACGAAGTAGGTTTAAAATTAGTATACCAGACTCAATTTAACATTAAGAAATTATTAGGTGGTCTAAAGGATAAAATTTAAATATTAGAAAGAAGTGGAATATATGAAATTGGATATATGGATTGTAACCAAAAATATGTTGGGCAAACTAGAAGATCTATTCAAATGAGATTCAAAGAACACATAGCTCGTTTAAAGTATGGTAGAACAGAAAAATCAAGTGTTGCCGAGCATGCTTTCGATAATAATCATAGAATAACAATTGAAAATTTAAAATTAATTCATAATATAACTGATAGGAGATTATTAGACGCATATGAAAGTATGGAAATTATTAAATGTAAGAATAGTTTAAATAGAGATAGAGGGCCTATTCCGTATAGTCCATTGTATTGGTTGATCAAGCGTGACTAGCGGGATTCCAGGATTGGTTCTTTTTAGTTCCGCTTGATTAAGCAAATAGTAGTATAAAAGAGAGTTAGGTAGATTTTTATTTTATAGTTTTAATCATCTCCTGATGATGCTAACATGGCTAGCGAAACGCGCGTCCAGTGCAAAAATTCTGTTTCGGTATTGTGGATGAAACTCTGTTTATAGTGCATGTTGCCGAAGGTTCCAAACCCCAACGTGGTATTATAATGTATATGACAATGCGATTTTTGAAAATGATGTTGCATATATAACACGGTTATGAATATAACGGGTAACCACAAGTCCTTATATAGTGTGAAATGCTAGGAAATTCGATTTAATGGTAGTATAGCGCAGACTTTCATTCGTGTGGAGGATGTTTCTTCAAGGTAGTTTGCAGTTTGACCGAGATCGGAACCTAAGTTGTTGCCCTGCCCTATATGTACACTGTACAGGGTGTCCCATTTTCGATGATATTACGGGGTATCTCACTTACGAGTAAAGATAGAGAGTTGCGGTTTTCGCAATACTGTGCTACTTTTTTGTCAAAAGAACGATGTTATAAACAAAATTTTCATAGCCCGCTTCGTTTCTGAGATACAGGGCGAAATTGAAAATAATGCATTTTGGGACCTCCCTCGTATCTCCGTTATCCTTTAACATATCGCAAAGCTAAAAAATTGCTCTTATACAGTTTTTGACGTAGAATCCAGTGGCGTGATTAGATTTTTGCTGTGAGCTGTCAATTTTTAGCTGCAAATCAAACTTATGTTTTTTTAAATGGAACACCCTGTATATTTTTCTTTCGTTTCATTGGAAATGTTATAAGCTTTATAAAAATATATAATACATTATATGTATTTTAAATAATAAACCAACATTCATAATTTCACAAAATGTGTCTCGATACGTATTTTGTTTTAATGTAACACCCTGTATATTTTTCTTTCGTTTGAATGGAAATTTTAAAAGCTTTTCAAAAATATATAATACATGATATGTATTTTAAATAATTAGCCTAAAATCCATAATTTCACAAAATGTGTCTGAGATACGACACTCTTGATGAGTATAGTATAAGCATTGTCTTTTAAACAACGGTATAAGTATTAGCAGGCAGAGACTGTTAAGAACAATGGAATGGTAATTTTTTATTGGCAAGACCTTTCAGGAGCAAAATTTATATTTTCTGTGTAATATTGTATTTTTTACGATGGCTCAAAATGAAAATTATCAATATTTTGAAAAATATGACATGTTAGTCTGCTTTATACAGAGCAATGAAAACTTCCGTGAAGCTTCTCAGCTATATTCCAATAAGTTTGTTTGAATATTTATTTACCTTTTGACTTATTTGGGTTTATTTTTTTAAGTATCATTTTAATTTATAGATATTCCGAAAGAAGGCATCTTGATCCTTTAATGTTTTCCGGAATAAAGAAAAAAATTGGTAGAACAAGGAACGTTGCCTCCGCCCTTACCGCGATTTTCCTTATTATACGTTTTTGGTAGGGGCCGGATAAACGTTCCATGTTCTCTTTATTCCGGAAAACATTAAATGACCAGGTTGTCTTCTTTCAGAATATCCATAAATTAAAATGATACTTAAATAAAAAATAAACCCCAAAGGTAAATAAATATTCAAACAAACATATTGAATAATAATTAAGAAGCATCACGAGAGTTTTCATTGCTCTGTATAAAGCAGACTAACATGTCATATTTTTCAAAATATTCGTAATTTTCGTTTTCAATCATCGTAAAAAATACAATAGTACACAGAAAATATAAATTTTGCCCTGACAGGTGTTGCCAATAACAAAATGATCATTCCATTGGTCTGATAATCTCTGCCTACTAATACTTATACCGTTGTATAAAAGATAATGCTTATACTATACTCATCAAGAGTGTCGTATAGAGATACATTTTGTGAAATTATGAATTTTAGGCTTATGACTTAAAATACATATCATGTATTATATATTTTTGAAAAGCTTTTAAAATTTCCATTCAAACGAAAGAAAAATATATGGGGTGTTCCATTTAAAAAAACATAAGTTTGATTTATAGCTAAAAATTGACAGGTCACAGCAACAATCCGACTACGCCACTGTGTTCTATGCAAAAAAGTATATAAGAGCAGGTTTTTAGCTTTGCGATATGTTAAAGGATAACGGAGATACGAGGGGGGTCCCAAAATGCATTATTTTCAATTTCGCCCTGTATCTCAGAAACGAAGCGGGCTGTGAAAATTTTGTTTATACCATCGTTCTTTTCACAAAAAAGTAGCACAGTATTGCGAAAACTGCAACTCTCTATCTTTACTCGTAAGTGAGATACCCCGTAATATCATCGAAAATGGGACACCCTGTACAGGCTTATCCAACGAGGACTAGACGAGGCGATTTTTTGACTTTCCCTGTACTTTTATAAAAAAACTGAAATGTAATCTTATGTAATTTTCTCCCGCGAATTCGGATATGGTCAGCAAAAAACAACTGAACATCAAATAAAAGTGCTAGGGGTCATTTTGGTATATTTTTAAATGGGATGCCATATTTTTAATGTGCTTATCCGATTTCTCATATAAATTTTGATCTAAAATGATGGATTTTTAATTCAAAGACGCCTTTTTTCTTCAGTTTTAAATTCGGAAAATGTTCGTCTACCGCACGATTAATACTTGATAGATGGATTCACCTGTTCATCCTTTAACCTGCTTTAAAGCGGCCGTCAGTCCAAATAATCAACTTTCAAATTTCTATACTATATTTTTCACGAATTAGTTACAAATAATGGTAGTTTTTTGCAAATCTATTATTGTTTACGTATAAAAACAGTATGACATATTAGAAAAAACTATAAACTAACTTAATAACTTTAATCTCAATAATATAATTCTTCGATGTATCCTCCATTATTTTCAAAACACAACCGATGCCCCCTTTTCAGTCTCTCCAAGGAATCTCTTACAATATTTTGGTCCTGGTTAAGTCTATTAATTTCATCTATAATTTTTTGCTGAATATCCTCGAGACTTCTGTTCGGTCGTTGATAAATTACATTTTTTAAATAATGACCCCATAAAAATGTATCCATTGGCGTGATATCGGGGCTATTTGGTGGCCAATGAATTGTTCCGTTACGGCCAATCCACTGATTATAATGCTCATTTAAGTATGTTACCACTTCTCGAACTGCATGAGGGAGCAACATCCTGCTGCCAAATGATATTGTTGTAGACTTGCAATGACAATCTTTCCAAGAAATCCTCTATATCGTTTTGGAGGTATCTTTGGCCTGTTAAAGAGCCACGATAAAATAGTGGTCCAATGATTCGATTTTCTAACATCCCACACCAAACTTTAAGTGAGCTCCTACCTTGAAACTTTATCATGTAATATCTATGAGGGTTAACTGCTGCCCAGTATCTTCTATTTTTCCGATTGTATACCCCCGATGTTGTAAATGACGCTTCGTCAGTCCATAGAATTTTATTATATAAATTATAATCTTCGTCTTGCTCTCTCATCAGCATTGAAGCAACAAATCGAAATCGAAGTTCTTTTTGATGTTGTGTTAAGTATTGAACGGGAAGGATACAATATGGTTTTAGGCCACATTTTTTAAAGTTTTGTGAACTGTTCCATAGCTTACTTTCCGGAGTCCTGGACCATACCTTACTTCTCGTACCACTTGCGGAATAGAACTCTTTGGATTTATAGTAAAATATTGAACAATGGCTCGATTCCTTCTATTCTGTCTTTTCATCTTTCTTAGCTTATCTTTCAATGTCTTGCTATCTTCAAATAGGGTCTTAATTCTGAGAATTGTATCTACTGAAATGTGTCTCTGGAAACTCTCAAAAAATGTTCTTTGTGTTTCTCTCCACTTTTGTAATATAATTTTATTACACTTAGTCGTTCTTCTAAAGAATATTTCATTATTTGTAACTAATTCGTGAAAAATATGGCATAGAAATTTCAAAGTTGATTATTTGGTCTGACCGACGGGACGCGACGGCCGCTTTAAAGCAGGTTAAAGGTTGAACAGGTGAAACGGGTAACCTCTCAGGTATGAATCGTACGGTAGAGGAACATTTTCCAAATTTAAAACTAAAGAAAAAAGGCGTTTTTGAATTTAAAATCCATCATTTTAGATCAAAATATATATGAGAAATGGGATAAGCACATTAAAAATATGGCATCCCATTTAAAAAAATATCAAAGTGACCCCACCCCTACCACTTTTATTTGATGTTCAATTGTTTTTTGCTGAACATATCCGAATTCGCGGGAGAAAATTACATAAGATGGCTATTTCAGTTTTTTTTTATAAAAGTACAGGGAAAGTAAAAAAATCGCCTGGTCTAGTCCTCGTTGGATAACCCTGTTATCCAACGAGGACTGTAAAAAATTTTATTATATGAAAAATTTCATTTTAAAGGCATAGTTTTTACTATCATAAGAAGCATTTCCGTTTTTAAAGAAAATCATTTAGAAACACAATGTAGGCAAGATTAAGTAAGATACTTTCAACTGATATTTATTTAGAACAACAGTACTTACAGAAGATACTTCCAAAAAGTACAGTAATTAAGCACAGTATCAATGAATGCAATATAAACTAGTTTTAAAATATTACACACCTAATAGAGTAAGTGAAAGACAATAAATTATTGTGACAACAATAATAAAATACAACACAAACAAGAGCAAGTAAAATAAATGAATACTCAAAATTTCCAAACAAGGGAGGTACATGAAGACACCATGGACTCAACAGTCATTCAACGAGTGGTTATGCTAGTAAGATAAGAAACCCAAATCAAAGGATGCCGCCGCAAGATGAGTAGCTGGTTATTGAATAAGCTGTTGTTTTAGCTTAGTTTCAAACTTGTGTGTAGACTACCCCAGTTGAAATTCAGTGGAAACACACATATCAAAACACAAAATCGGGTTTGAGCGACTACATCAGTGCGATATCTGTGTACCCAAAATGGATTAATTAGACGACTGTTCCGTGACGGCGTTCGAAAATTGGTCAAAGCGAGTAGATCGGGGCAATCAATCTTATTCATGCTGATTTTATTACCAGACAGTATTGATAAGAAAATTCGACGAGTCTCCAGACTATCCAAGCCCAAAAGAGTCAAGCGTTGAGTACAAGAAAAGTCGCTGCTTTTGATGTGAAGTATCCTGAGTAGCAAACTGACAAACATAGTTTGAACACGTTCACTCCTAGCAGAATGGATCTTATAGAAAGGGGACCAGACAGCCCAACAGTATTCAAGGTGGCTTCGCACCAGTGAGTAATAAAGTATCTTCAAAACATCGATATTAGTGAAATCAAAGCAAGTTCTCATAATGAATCCAGTAATCCTGAATGATATGGAGATTGCACTATTTATATATTCATTGATCCTCAATTCAGTGTCGAAGATGACTCCAGATCATTGATTAACCTCTCTCTGGAAAGGCTTATTTTAGAAATAAAGTAATCAAATAAAATTGTTTTATTCTTGCGGGTAAATGTCATAACATTACACTTTGATAAGTTCATCTTTATGCTATTGACAGCATACCAGTCAGATGTTTCATAGATTTCACGTTACGACCGAACACAATCCTCCTCGATGTAAATCCTCTTGTATACCTTTAAGTCGTCTGCATAGAACAGAAGGTATGCATCGACAAACAGTGTGGCAAAATCTTTAATGAAAATTAAAAACGATATGGGTCCCAAATGTGAGCCCTATGTTACTGATATTTCGCCAGACAGAACGTTGTTCACCTTTACCAATTGAGTTCTACCGTCAAGATAGCTTGCCAACTAAGAAAGGAGTGGGTCCAGACTAGCGTATGATGCCAACTTAAAAATGAGAACTCTTTGGTCAACCCTATCAAAGGCCTCAGCAAAATTGAAATATATAGAGTCAATCTGAGCGCCAGTGTCGATTGCTGTTGATTTTATTTACTTGGCCATAGGAAGATAGTGACATTTGTCGGCAAAGGAAGTGACACATGCTAGTCGGGAATGAATGCAGGAAGTGTAACTATTTGAGCATCTCAAAACGGGTAACCATTAGTAGTTTGTATGTCTCAGTCCTCTGCCGCAACGATGATTTAAACTGAACTTTGATAGGAAAGAAATTATTTCAAAATTCATCTAATGGGGTTAGCTCAATTTCTGATGCCTAGACACAGTCAAAAAGTAACAAACGCACAATTATTTTGCATTTTCGCTGTGTTTCATTCTCATACCTTGGGCAGTCAGAATTAGATAACTCCATCAAATATAAGGTTCCGCAAAATTTTACTAGTTTTGTTTACTTGACCCATGATATTTTCCCAAAAACCGTGTATAGCCTCGTTTTCAACTTTGACATTTTTTATGCAAACTTAGAGTAAGTAGTAATACGTAATTTTTCTGAATCTTCTTTGCCCTGTGAAATTTCATGAAGTGCATTTTTTATTTTACTAAAACACCTGCCTTGCATGACCAATGTGTTGTTGTTGTCCGTTTTGGCACGAGATGGGTTGGTCAGCGTCTTTTTTTTTGTAGCAATCGGTTAAAACTTTATATCTCTTGGTAGCAATCGAAAAAATGCATATAGTCCTTCGTAAAAGGCAAAAATTTACAGCATCCAGACAGCGCTCTGCAGCAGCCTGCACTACAACATTGAGTGAATGCTCAGCGCAAGATACCTATAGTGCTAATTTACTTTTTGCCAATATCAACGCTTGAAGATCATGGTAATTCTAGCTCATTGAAGAAGCGTTATCATAAGATTAACCATGGAAGCTCTAAATGTCTATTTCATTATCCTTCAAAAACTTGGTCCAGCCTTGAAACATATCATCAGCTTTGTGGCCTTGGTTAGTCACGAATGTTACAAATCTTTCAACAGGGGTGTTTCCCCGTTTTTTTTTTAATATATAAAAATTGAGGTAAGCTATCAGCCTGACTGG